>QVAJ01000486.1:27972-103452 GCA_003546035.1 Mixornis gularis | reverse complement strand
GGGCATCGCAGAGCCGGGCAGGGCAGAGCAGAGCCGGGCAGGGCAGAGGAGAACCGGGCAGGGCAGGGCAGAGCAGAGCCGGGCATGCCGGCGGCGGCGGGCGATGGGCTCCTGGGCGAGCCGGCGGCCGTGGCGGCGGGCGGGGAGGCGCGGCGGGCGGCGGCGGACGGCGGCTCCTTCCTGGCCGCCTGGCTGAGCGCCGCCGCGCCCCGGGAACGGCTCCGAGACTTCCAGCACACCAAGAGGGTCGGCAACTACCTGATCGGCAGGAAGCTGGGAGAGGGATCCTTCGCCAAGGTCCGCGAAGGGCTGCATGTGCTCACCGGAGAGAAGGTACCGCACCCGCCGGGAGCCCCCCGGGGGCAAAACGGGGGGAAAACGGGCTGGAAACGGGGGGAAAATGGGGGGCTGGCTGGTGAGCGGGCTGTGCTGATCTCTGCCCGCTGCAAGGATGAGCCCCCCGGGAGGCTGGAGGAGTCCCCCGGGAGGATGGAGGAGTCCCCTAAAGGATAGAAAACCCCCCCGAGGGATGGAAGAACCCCCCGGCAGGATGGAGGAGCCCCCTCGGAGCCGTCCCCAACTTCCCGCGGCTCCTCCGGGCGCTCCCCCCGCGCCCGCCGATCTTTCCGCGGCTGCGGTCTCGCCTTCCTCTTGCACTACTTCAGCTGCCTTGACCTGTCTTTCCTTCCTTTAATTTGAWTTTTTTTTTCATCTTCCCACCCGGGGACCGCACCCGGTTTGTGCGGTCACTTTTTCTGGTGGGACAAGCGGGGTTTTTGGTGAGCCTTGTGTTGCTGRGGAGCCGTCACTGTGTGCAGTCCGGTCGCGACATATCGCGTGTGGGTACACACGGGGACTTGTCGCGCACCTGGCGATGGGAGGAGATGCTGCGGGAGGGGGCACAGTCCGGCCGGCTCAAGTTGTTGGTACAACGCCCGGCAAATGTCTGTGCTGGTGGAGATGCTCTCTGCACGGTTCTTCCCCGGGTGCTGGTTGGTGAAGTCCGTGCAGGGTCGCTGCTTTTTGGTTTTATCCAGAGCCCTTCGGCGGGGGCTCTTACCCATCATTTAGCACCGGTCGCAGCGTTACCGAGAGCAGCGGGGCTTGGCTGGGCAGTAAATCCAGCAAGGACGAGCCCCCGGAGCCCCCGACCAAGAGCTGCGCTGCTCTTGTTTATCCACACAACTTCTGAGTGCTGTGAGGAGCCGCTGAGGGAGCYGGGGTTGTTTATCCTGGAGAAAAAGAGGCTCAGGGGGGACCCTGTGGCTCTGCACAACTCCCTGACAGGAGGGGACAGCCGAGGGGGTCGGGCTCTGCCTTCAGGGAACAGGGACAGGAGGAGAGGGAACGGCCTCAGGCTGGGCCAGGGGAGGGTCAGGCTGGACATCAGCAGGTTGGACATCAGCAGGTTGGACATCAGCAGGCTGGACATCAGCAGGTTGGACATCAGCAGGAACTTCCCCGTGGAAAGGGTGCTCAGGGATTGGCAGGGGCTGCCCAGGGAGGTTTGGAGTGCTCATCCCTGGAGGTGTCCATGAAGGAGTGGAGGTGGCACTCAGTGCTCTGGACTGGGGACAAGGTGGGGATGAGGCACAGCTGGGACTCGGTGATCTCTGAGCTCCTTTCCATCCTAAATGACTCTGGGATTCTGGGAGCTGTCGGACTTGCGCCTCTCCTGAATCAGGCCCGTGGCAGAGGGTTTCCTCCCCGGAGCAGGATGCTGGGTTGTTGCCGGAGCCTCCCCGGAGCAGCGGGGCTGCCTGCGGTGTAATTCCCTCCGGCTCCGGCAGCACTGCAAACGTGCCGCTGCTGATGATGGCATCCTTGCACTCTCGGGGAGTTATTTCTTCATTCCAGTAAATTTGTCACGGAGCGAAATTTAATACTGGGCTCTGAGAATCTCATCATGAGAAAAGTGACAAGGTTTGTGAATATCATCGTATAGGAATGCAAAAAAAATAAATAAATGTTGCTCTCCTCTGTTACCAAGCGTGTGCTTCTCCTTGGTAACAGAAACATCCAATGATCCTGCAGTTGATAAAAGGCACATGCACACACACGTCCTCCCCACCTCCACATTTTGGGTTTGCTACATTTATCTCAGTCTGCTAAGAGGGGAAAAAAATAAAAAAGACCCACCACACACCCCTCAGTCTCAGCTCCCAGGTCTGCTGCTTGATTCGGGCTTTTTTCTCCCTCAGTGCCTTGAATAACACACACTGTGACAAAGTGACAACAGAAACTGAGCAAGTCACTCTTCCCTCCTGCCTGGTCCATCTCTGCGGGCAGGGAGGGGGATCTCCGAGCTCTCTCTGACCTGACCCTGTGCTGTGGCACCCTCTGGCASTGAGGCAGTGGCTGCAGGATCGGTCACATACTTCCAAACTGATTTATCAAATGTCCACCTTTCCAGAAATCCACCTCTTTAATCCCAGCTATTTGTGGATAAGCAGTTAGTGGGTGGGAGAGAAGAGTTATTAATGGTTTGCTTCAGAGGTGAGGTGCTCTCTGAGCGAGGTTCCTCCCTCTCCTCTGAGGGGGAGTGCTTTCCGTCCCCGATGTGAGGATTTCCCCCTGGGTCAGAGCTGATGGATGCTGGGCTGTTCCTGTGCCGAGCTCCAGCCTGGCCTCCAGGCAGAGGCAGCTGAAACGTGCCCAGGCTGGCTCTGCCCACGGGGAGCCCACCCCCGGCGGCTGGGATGGCAGGGAGGGAAGGGAAACATCTGCTCCTTCCTCGCAGAGCTCAGGGCTGTGTCAGCGGGGAGGCTGAGGCTGGCCGGGGTGGGGATGGCATCGCCTGGTGCCCAGGGAACAGGGATGCTCTGCTGGCAGCTGGGCATGGCAGGAGGCTCTGTGGGAACAGACCGCTGCCCTTGGCTGTGGAGATCAACCATTCCTTGAGCACTTCCACCAGAGCACCCTCCCACTGTCTGCTGCCAGCAGAGCATCCCTGTTCTCTGGCCGCCAGGCACTTCTGTTCCTGATCCCATTCCCACCTTGCCCCTCCCAAGGCCAGAAGGGAAGGTCAGTCCATGGGGGCCTGATGCTGTCCCCACTTCGGTGGCCCGAGGCAGATTTTTGTCTGTAGAGCTGCTGTGGAGCCGAGGGCATTGCTAAATTCAGTGGGATTGCCCGGAGAGTGCAAAGCAGAGTCTTCCTCGTGCTGTTCTGGCACAGCCCGGGCCCTCATGGTCACTGGAATGTCAGACTGCACCGCGGGGGCCCAAACAGGTTTTGATTTGCAGCAGACTTTAGCAACTCCAGAGGAGTTAATGCACGTTATTGTCTCAGAAAACGGTGTGTTTGGGAACGAAATCCATGGATTAATGAGCCCCCAGCCAGGCTGGGATCCATGGCCCTGACACAAGGCATTGTGCACAGTCGAGGCGATGCCAGGCGGGTGCCAAAAATCTGCCATGACCTCACCCTGACATTACTGGCAGCTGAAAAGGTCTTCAGGAGGATGGGGTGGCACATCCTGGGGGCCAGACTGGCTCCTGCAGCAGGGCAGCTGATGGATGTGCACTCGGGGTGACCTGTGTGGGATGGGGCTCGGCAGCTCCCACCGGAGGGTGAGCTCAGGTGAGATTTTTAAACCTTCCCTGCCCAGGTTTTTATCCTTGGACTTTCACCCACGTCTCTCACGGTGCTGCTTGTGGTTTGTGCTGCCACGGTGCCAGGCATGTTATTATTTTCTGGGCTTGAAAAGCCCTTGGTGGGGCCTGATGCAATTAAGTGAATTTAGCTGAGCGCAGGAGAATGTTGAACAGATTATTCTTTCCGTGGCTCTTGAATGAAATATCGCAGCCTGTAATCTGACATTTTGGGGTAAAGGGCTGATTTGTCAGCCCGACTCGGGCAGCCTTTATTGCTAATCCTGAGGAAACACAGCTCCTCTATGGAGAGCAAGCCAATGTAGCTTTAAACTGTGGCTCTGAAGCCCTGCTGAGTGAGCTGTGTTTGGGTGACTTTGGGAGCCTGKGCACAACATACTCTTGGATTGTTCCAAGTCAGTCACTGGCTGATGGGGATCAGGCCAAGGAGATAGCTCTCCTTTATAGAGATGTTTKTATAAAAAGAGGTATGTTTTTACAAAAATACACCCATTTTTTGCGTTCTTAGGGAGCTGAAAGTACATTGCCATCGCTGTGGTGAGGTGATTTGAGGCTCTGTTATCACACTCCGTGTTATCTATTCTGTTATCTGCTGCAGACCCCGGTGCAATGTCCCAATAACTCTGCACAGCGTTGTGGAGTGACAACACATTGACAAGATATTGAGCCAAAGTTCCTGTAAACAAACCTGAGCCAAGATTATATTTAACTGCTTTTCGGTGTAATCTTTGGCACCACAAAAAAAAAAGTCACTGAGGCAAATTGACTCATTTGATTTCTCATCGATGGAAAACTTTGTTTATAATTTTCTTCGGTGCCATTGTTGAGCTAGAACAAGGTACATTTTTAGTTACACTTAGTCAAGAGGCGTTCTGCAAACAGTGGGAAGCAGTGGCTAAAAATACAATTTACCAGTTTTTCTATGGAGGCAAAGCAATTCATATTATAAGTGGCCTCTACACAGAAGAGTTCACGTTCAGAATGCATTTTTTTATGAAAGAGGTAGAGAAAAAATAAAAGGCATATTTGAGCCCCCACAGCTGGAGGTGCAGGGGTGGGTGGGCAGAGCAGCCTCCCTGCAGAGACCTGAAATGCTCTGGAAATTAACAGAGTTAATTTTGCCATGAGTAAATTTGCCCTTTCCCTGCGTGTTTCACCACAGATTTCAAGAAATGGAGACCTGGTGGGTTTTTTGGGTGTGTTGGCAGGTGAAGATCTCCCCCCTGGTGACATCTCTGCTCTTCACTGGGAAATTCAGCACTTGAGGRGGGACTGTCAGCCTCCTCTGTACTYCAAAATCCAGAGTTTCCCAAGCAGTAGCACTGGCTTAAAACCTGGGAAACTGGGTACATACCCATGTACAGTTCTAGGATCTTTACCCTTTCTGAGTTTTGGGGGCCTGAGGGGGTGTGTGGTGTCACTTTCAAGCCATCCTGCCAACCAGGTGGGTCAGCAAGTTGCCTCACCGTGGACAGAAGTTTGGTTTCTAAGGTGTTTGCAGGTCTTTCCGTTCAACCTTTTCCTTTTTCCTCCCTCCCAGGTATTGTGAGGTTGCAGGTAAAACGGTGAGACCTTCATTGTTTTCAGGGCATCAGAGGGTAAAGCTGCAGGATTTTAATTTGAAATTTGATCTGGGTTTTTTCCTTCTTCCTCCAGTGGCACTTGTATGTCAGTTTCCTGGATGAGTTTGTTCTCTCACTTACATTTAGTTAGTAACTTTATCTTTACCTGTTCCTCAGCATATTTTCAAACTTTATCCAAAAAGTTATTTTTAAAAGCTTCTTTTGAGAAGCACTGGCTGCCAATCCACAGGGTGGCTTTTTCCCAGGATGCTGTTCCCCTTTATTAAACAGCTGCCAACTGTTGCACCTGGATGATGTGCCACTCTTAATTACATGCACCGAGGAGACAAAACCAGGGTGTTTCTGCAGCCTGCATTTTGACATTTCCTTGCTCCTAGGTGTTTGCTTTCGCAGCTTTTCTTTTCACAGGGGTTTGTGTCTGTGTGTGCAGATCCAGGATTGTGCTGAAGCTGCTCCATGCACGCTCCTGGTAATGTGCAGCCCTCCAGGAGATGCTTTGGAGAGCAGTGCTGTGGTTGCAGTGGCAGCACTGAGGAGCTGGCTGGGAGCAGGACCAGGCTGCTGTCCRTGTGGTGTTCCCTCATAGGAGTTCTGGAGCTTGCAAGGGTTTTAACAGAAGGCAGGGTGGAGCCAGCTGTTCAGTCTGTTTCACCTGGACAATGGTGAAAATTGGATATCAAGCCATGCTCTTCTCTCTCTCCCTTTCCTGTKTTGCACACTGGGTGTGAGCAGGAATGAGCTGGGATAGGCCAGGAGCCTGCTCRTTAATGCCCAGTCTGACTTCCAGAAAGATTGACTTAATGTTTTCCAGCTCTAGCCTGCAACTTGYTCTGCAATGAGCTGAATTGATGCACATGTGGCAGTTCCTTATCCTCTTGAGATAATCTGCTTTCTAGTTTGCATTCAGCAGTTCTAAGGATGCCTCATGTCAGCAATGTGCTGCTTTTCCTGCAGACTGTTCTCCTTTCGGTGGCAGAGGCAGGATGGAATTGACACCAGGTGACGCTCACATCTGGATCCGAGTATTTGTTCCTGCAACTTTTGTAGTCTTAACTTGTTTAATGATATGTAGAGCTGTATGTCCATTTCCAAAGGCATGTGTTACCTATAAACGTCTCGGCAGTTAGAGCACATCTTGCATCCTGCACTGTGCAGGGTCTCCCGTGACTCCAGTGACTGCAGGATGCTGCTGCAGCTTCCTGCGTTTTGGCAGAGGCAGCGTCTTTGCCCCTGTGCCCTCAGGAGCTGGGAAAAGGGAGGCTGTTAATGAGCAGCACTTGCTCTTCACAAGGCTGTGAGCCTGGCAGGCAGGCAGTGGTGACAAAGCTGGTGGTGGTGAGYTGTGACAGTGTGCCTGAACCCTGAGCTGTGGTGCTGTCTGCACAGCTGCGGGGWTACAGCTGACTCTGCTCCTCTGCAAGGTTATGGAGAGGCATCAAAGCTGTCCAAGGCCAATAACTGGGGGGATATCAGCCAGGACATGAATTAGGGGGATTGCAGAGCTGTGCTCACCTGGCAGTGTGGGATACCAGAGCAGACTGGCCAGACTCAGGCCATGCTGGTGCTGCTCTGCCTGCCCCACTTTGGCTCCCTCAGCCCCAGACTGGCTGAGGTGTTACATTCAGATGAGCTGAGGAGCAGAAAACACAAACCTCCCTCCTCCGTGGCTCAGTGAGAGGGCTCATGCTGTGTCTCCCTGAGGGGATGTCTGGTGGCTGATCTCCTGCAGGGGATGAGCTCAGTGCTGAGAGTGGCTTTGGTGGGCTGGGGGTTGTGCTGATGAAGAGAACGGGGCTGGCTGTTCTGCAGTAGCAGAGGAGCTGCTCTGGGGCCTGCCTAGGACAGAGGCAGCCCGTGGTGAGCTGGTGGGCTCACTGAACCCCTGCCACACCTGAGGGCTGATCTGTGCTCTGGCAGCGCTGGCAGAGAGCAGGGTCAGACCTCATCCTCACGGGAAAGGCCTGGAAGGAGTCACCACGGTCCCCCTGGGAAACCACCTGTGAAAAATTAACAACAGCTGCTGCTGCGCTGACCAAAGTCTCATTTTCTGTCAGTGTTTGCTCTGCCCTGGCCCCGAGCTCTGGGTCCAACACCTTTGGTGCTACACCCATGGTGCCTCTCGTTTGCCATGTGAGATCAGAGGCACGRTGAGGAAAACCATTGCAACAAAGAGAACTAAAAAAAGCCAAGTTATATAAAATAAAGTTCCTTTGCTCTCTGTCTGTTGTGGAAGATTGTCATGGAAACATTTTTTTCAGAGAATAAATTCGTTTTCTGTGAATAATGTCCACAGAGCTGCGGGAGAGAGCGTATTATTTATATATAAAACCTTTATTGGAGACACCTTTTTCCTGGCTCCTGACAGTTGTAAATGTTTTATCTGCTATGGTTTAAATCACTACAAAGTGTGATTTTAGGCCCAGGGTATTACCTGGGCCTCAAAAGCTGTGGCTTACGGGGATCAGGTTGTTGGTTTTTCTCTTCCCTGAAGCCAGAGAGCTGTATTGATATTAAATCAGGGGCACTTAGCCTTCCACAACTCCAGTCCTGCACGAGATGGCTAAAATGTGACACAGGGGCTGTTTAATGGGAAACATATCCCACAGGCAGGAAGATGGGAAGCCGCGTTGGCYGCCGGGTTTCTCCGGCAGGGATGGGAGCGGGAGGAATGTCAGTGGTGTCACTGCTCTGCTTCTGCTTCCCCAYCCAGAACCTGAGACCTCCATCCACCTCCCTGCCCCTGGGGAGCCTCTCAGCCTTGGCTGGGAGGGCGAGTTGTGGCTTATTTTCCCCCGGGAAAGCCTTCCCTGATAGCTGCTCATCATACCTTGAGTTCAGAGTTTTCCTCCGGTGCTTTGGCATGTCAGTCCTGCCTCAGGCACGGGGGTCAAGGAGCCCTTTTCTGACAAACAGGGAGATTTTGGAGAGCAGTGCTTGATGGATATTCTGTGTTTCGTCAATGGCAAGGCGAGCCCATCTGTCCCAGGCACTCAGAGACAGACAGGCTCATTCCTTGCAATGTCTTGAAATGTTCCTTGGAATGTGTCCGGCCTGGGGGCTGGTTTTGACAAGCTCTGCAAGGATTTCTTTGGGAACCTTTTAGTGGATGTCTGTGCCTGGCTTCCTGCCACCACTAYTTCCATCAGTCTCTGCATAATCTCTCTTGACTTGTGTGGATATCCTTAGAGGCCAGGGAGGTGGGAATGTGCTGCTCTCCCTCKCGGCTGCAGTTAGGGCTGCCCCATTAATTAGCTGACCGAGGGAGCRCTGGAAGGTGGCTGGGATTGATTTCTTTCTGCCAAAGGCAAGACAGATCCCCACCATGACCCACTCAAGATAAGCCATAAACCAGTTCCTTCCCATGGATGGGCTGCTCTGTGTTCCTGCTTCCCAGGGGTCTCTGACCCTGTGGCGTCTGTGCCTGGTACAAATGTTGCTGCTTTGGACATGCAGAACCAAGAAAAAACGTGTTTTATGGGGGTTTCTTTTCAGAGTGGCTGGCATTGTGTCACCCCACTTGCCCCCAAACCATCTCCTGCTGGTCCCTGAGCTGTAAAAGTCTGGCTGCCCCAGGTGATGGGGATGCTGACAGGTCAGGAGATGTCTGTCTGTCCCTGTTTGAACAGGGAGTGACGCAGAAGATGAGAGGCAAAGGGCAGCTGCCTCTATGGAAACAGCAGAGCAGAGGTCCAGGGAAGGATGATCACAGTTGCCTGTGGAACACAGCACCAAGTTCTCCATAAATGTGATGTGAGGTAACAGACGTGTTGAAAAGGAATAGCCTGAGTTTGCCCAATTTGCCTAATTTGCCTTTTGGGATGTTAATTTTAATCTTATTAAAGAGCTTTCTCTTATCAGAAATCTTTCCCTCATGTAGGTGCTTGCAGAAAATCACCGAGTCTGTGCTTAGCATTCTCTTAATTAAATATTTTGAGCTTCAGTCAGTTACTACGACAAACAGTTCTTGGACCTCAGACTGTTCTGAAGCTCTTCTCAGAACTCTTTCCAAAACTTCAACGTAATTTTTTAATTGCTGGCACCAGAACTGGCTACAGCAATCTAATAATAGTCCCCAGTGCCYTGGACAGGTGTAATTAATACCTTTCCTTACTCTACCAAATACATCCTGCTTATGCTTTTAGGGATTATGTTTAAGTTGGCTGTGGCACCCAGAGGCCTTAGGATGATTTGCTTATCTAAAGTCCTCCTGAATACCTTTCCACACTGCTGGGGCTGTCCTGTTTGGGCTGGAGGAAATGGGTAGGATGTTGTTTTTATCCTCTGGCAATCAGATTCTTTCCCTTCAGGCTAGCAGGAATCCCAAGTACATGAGTGAATGTGCTCKGAGCCCTTTTCTTGTCTGGAAGAGTTTCTGTTCCTTCAGGGACTGATTTCAGGCTCTCCTGGCTGTGACTTGCCTGCCAGCAGAGCCAGTGGCCTTCCAAGACATTCATCCTGGACTGGTCTGCAGCAGCTGGGTTTGTGGATTGCTACACCCCAAACTCCTGGCTTACACTGTCAGACTCAGAAGGAAATAAAATACCTCAGCAGCAGTGACTCCTCCCTGCCTTTTCTGATTGCTGATTTTACTACAATCAGAGCAAATGCCAAAATACCCTTTTCTTTAGTGCTTTATTTCTTAAGGTACTGGAACTTGCTATATAAAAGCTGGCATTCCTTTACTGCACTATGAAATTTGCTAAGCTGTAACAGTTAGAGAAAAGAATAAACCCTACCCAGAGAATGAAATTGGCATTTTTCTAGTCCTTGGATTTGGTTGTGATGAACAACTTGTTCTGTGCCTGGCTGGGTGATTGCCCAGAATGAGATGCCCTGGAAGGGGTTGATTTTGGGACCGTGCTGACAATTGTGCAGGCTCCAGAGTTAGGTCTGTTTAATATGGTCTGAATTGGCCACCCAAAACCACCAGCTGGCTTTGAAAACGGAGCTCAGATTCTTGTGGTGAGAACAGTGGTAAATACAAAGCAAGCTGCAAGTGAAGCCAGACAGCTATCACTGGAAAAAATAGAGGAAAGAAACTGAATTTATTGCTGCCTTGGGCACAGCAAAAAGAAAAAAGCTGGAGATGGACTTGCAGTACCGATGGCTGCAAAATATCTCCATGGTCTGGCTCTTGGTCTCATTCTCCTGGCTAAGGTTGAACTGGACAGTAAAGGTTTGTGATCTGGGTGCAGAAGTCTCAGGCCTTCTCTGTGCCCGTGCCCTGAGCTGCAGCTCTGCACTGCATTGGCGTGGTCAGGATGTTCCAGGATGGTGCTGGGAGTGCGTGCTGCTGCCTGGCTTGGCACCATGGCAGGCAGTAGACTCTGGGGAATAAAAAAAGAAAAAAAAAGGGGAAAAAAGAGGGAAAAGGCAGGGGGTTGTCCCTCCGACAGTGAAATCGTCCCTCCGATAGCTGAAGTTGCTTCTCTTGTGCTCTGTTGGTCTCCTGGCCAAAGCCCACAGTTCTTGCTGGATTCTTTTTCAGCCCAGTTTCCTCTCCATTCAGCCGAAGCTCCCTTTGGCAGCAGCCAGCAGGAACTGCCTCCCTCTTAGGCTGGGAATTCGCAGAAGGAAACAGTCCAAGCGGTCGCCTATGTGGGGAAAGCTCTTTAAAAGCCCTCAAAATGTCACGCCCTGGTCCTGCCAGGTCACGTGCCATCCCCTGTTCTCTGCAAAGTTGAACATGTTCGGACATTGTTTGCCGAGCCGGGGCCAGTGCAGTGGGAGTGTTCCTGTGGTTGTTATTCCAGGCATCTGACCTGGGCATCGCTCAGGACCTGCTGGCTTTGTCTCCTCGGAGACTGAGAGAAGCAGCACCGCTGCAGAGYATCCAGGCCCTGAGCTGGACTGACCTCTGGGCCAGCAAATGTCTGCAGAAACACGGCTTCCTGACCTGGGGGTTCTCCAAGGGTCGCTGGCAGGGGTCTAAGTGGCTGGCAGAAGGGACGGGGATGACTTCTGCCTCCTGGAAGTTCCTCCTGCCCGGAGCAGCAGAACCTCCTTGGGTTGCTGGCAGGTCTGGGAAGCTTCCCAGCAGGAGCTGGTGCCTCCTGCACGGACACAGGGATGGGGATGAGTGTGACCCCCTTCCCTGCTCCTTGGCAATTCCATACTGCTTACAAAGGGGATGCAGAACRTGTCTTCTCCGGTGGCAGCAGCTCTGGCTCCCAGATCTCTCCAGGCAACGTTTGGTCCTTTAAACTGTTTCATTCCCAGGTTTATTTTTCTCCCCGGGGGCCTCGCTGTGACTGTTCCTGTGCGGTTTGGTGCCAGTCAGCTTCGCCCTCCCCCGCCTCTCCCTCCCCGAGCTTCACAAGCCCTCCCAGAGCAGGAGCTGGCACCGGTCCCCCGTGCCCGTGTGTGGGGGACACGTGCTGCTGTTTGGGTGGGCACACGTGCCCGTGCTGGAGCTCCATCCCTTGCTCCTGCATCCTCTCCTGCAGGGAGAAGGGAGGTGCTGGCCCTGCCCTCGCCGGCACCCCTGCCTGCTTTAGTCCAACCTGGAGGATTTTTAGATGGGGAGAAGCAGCAATTGCTCATATGATGTGTCACACCATAACCTTCAGGAAAGTAATTCATTCCAGCAGTGTAATTCTGGGACTCGGGAACCAAAAATATGGGCTATTACTCATCTTTGTATCTCATAACACAGAGTAACCTGAACCATTTATCTATTTACACAGCAGAGGTTTAGCCAAAAGCAGGATGTCAAGAGCCACTGTTGCTACATATTGAGAGCAATTACTTGCTTTATCATTTATTTATTTTTTTTTTATTTCTGTGCCAGTCTCGGCCAGGAACTCGAGTCAGGAGCTAGGCATGATGCAGAAACAAAGAGCCCCTACTTGAAGCTTGGGAGAGCAGAGCTGAGTAATTGGCATGTCTTGAGTAGGCTGAGAAAGCTCGCATGTGTTTGTTTGATGATTACCCAACATCCACAGTATTTTCTGCTTTTTCCTTCTGCATGAATGAAATTTCCAGGTGCATGCACACACATCTACACTGCACAGGAGGCTCTGTGTGCTGAGTGTGTCTGGGCACATTTGGCCTTCGCTTGCCTTGGTCTACCTCTGGATGAACTCAAAACCAGGGATGTTTAGCTAAGTCAGCCTTGGGGTAACTCCATGCAGAGCTTGATCCCTAGAACAGGGTAGTGCTGGAAAAGATCTGCTGTTTCCACCTTGGTCAGCCCTGTCAGCTGTGCAGGGGGATCTCCTGGACCTGATGGAAGGGGTCTTAAAGGGGGAAAGGTCACTCAGGACTGGGGTGAATCCCAGAGCTGCCTTGCTTGTCTGCTGGGATTGGTGGGGTGCCTGACCAGGTACCTGTGAAAATTAAGGGAAAAGTTTGTCCTTAAGGCACAGAGAGCTAATTCTTGGTGATGGTGGAAAAGTCCTCCACATGATTGGCTCTGTCTTCTGGGTTCAGGGGGTTGCTCCACCTCCGCAGCTGAGCTCCGGCTGGGCAGCACAAGTGGACATGCATAATGTGCTTTTTTCTGTCACTGAATGAGRGGTGACTTACCAATATGAATAACAGATTGCTGCTTCATACTGTTACCACTTCATGGTTTGGACCTTGCAGCTGTGATAAATACCAGCTTTTAATTTCTATTTTTTTAACTTTTGCGGAGACTGTGTTGTGCTGCCAACGTACAGCGTGGTGTCTCATGTTTCTGTAACCTGTGCATTTGTTTGTCCTCACCAGAGTAACTCCTGTGGTTTGCTGTCTAAATACTCCATGCAAGCCTCTGTGCTCAGTTCCATCTCATTAGATGAAAGAATGTGCTAATTTAAGTCCGTTTCCTTGGTGAATCACCTGAGGCTTTCAGAAATGGTGAAATTAATCTCTGATTTACCTGTTGTTTTATCTGATGACTAAATGATGTCTCTTTAATGTGAGCAGCCAGGAATGTGGCTGGCAGGTGTTTATGGTCCTGATGCTGCTCTGAGTTCACCCAGGCAGTTCTGGTGTGTGCTGTTCAGCCTTATCTCTTCATCAGGGCTGTGTCATCAGAACGATCTTCCCGTAGCAGGAACACATCCAGCCAATAACACACTCAGCAATATTGGCTCCTGGCTCTTGGCACACACTGGGAAGCCCTGRTTCCTGCAGTTTTAACCTTCAGTTCCAGGGCATTCATGTCAGAGGGGAGGTGCAGATGATTGGGAAGCCTGAACAGTTCCAGGGATCCAGGGGCAGCCASAGCTGCTCTGGGCATCCTGTGCCAGGGCCGCCYCACCCTCACAGCCAGGAATTCCTTCCCAATATCCCACCTAACCCTGCCCTCCCAAATGGCAGYTTGAAGCCATTCCCCTTGCCTTGTCCCTCCAAGCCCTTGTCCCAAGTCCCTCTCCAGCTTCCACGAGAGAGAAAAAGCGGAAAAAAGAAATGTGCCAGGAGAGTGGTACCAAAATGGTTTTGTTTTAGTGCAAATCATGCAAAGCCAACACTTGACTGTAGTTTAAGAAAATTGTAATGAAAGGACACCATCTCCAGTTGTGTATTCAAAACCAGGAGAAGCCAAAAATGACACTAAAAAGTTGTAAAGAGCAGCCTGGAGGCTTTCTGAGTAAACAGCTGCCAGGAATGCCCAGCCTTAGGCGTGCTGGTGGGTGGTTRGTGATATTCTCTCCTCTCCTTTGTTACCCATTTCCTTGCAGTAATTTTTGACTGTTATTGTACAAGGAAATAAAGGATAGACGAGTCAGTGGGGTTGRAAGGACAGCCCTGCCTCTGTGCCTGAATCCACGGTGTGCCAGCTGAGAGARACTTCCTCCTGACTTCTGGGTCTCTTAATGTTTGTTTATACAAGGCTAGAGCAACAAATAGTAGATGTGACAGCTAACCACCCCCTCTCCTGTCCTCTCCTTAGGTGGCAGTGAAGGTAATTGACAAGAAAAGAGCCAAAAAGGACACCTATGTCACCAAGAACCTGCGGCGGGAAGGGCAGATCCAGCAAATGATCCGCCACCCCAACATTGCCCAGCTGCTGGATATACTGGAGACTGAGAACAGCTACTACCTGGTCATGGAGCTGTGCCCTGGAGGGAACCTGATGCACAAGATCTACGAGAAGAAAAGGCTGGAGGAGCACGAAGCCCGCAAATACATCCGGCAGCTCATCCTGGCCGTGGAGCACCTTCACCGGGCAGGAGTGGTGCACAGGTAATCTGGGTGCTGAAGTTTGCATCAGCTTCTCTAAGTGGTGTTTGTTTGTGTTGTGAGGAGTTTTTCCTGTGAAAGCGTGTTCCTGAGAGCTTTCTGGCTGCTCTTGGTGGTGTTTGGATGCTCTTCTCTTGGGCTGTACCTGCAGAAAGCACTGCAGTAGCCTCAGGTGAGCACACAGCACAGCTCCTGTGCCAGGAGCTGGACTCTGTGATCCTCATGGATCCCTTCCAGCTCGGCATGTTCTGTGCTTCTGTGTCAATAGAGATAAGRTACAGTCCAAAAGCAGGGCCCTGTCACTGCCAGCACTGTCTTGCCTCTCCAAATCTCTGCACCAACGTGAGCTAATGAATCATTTCACCATTTCTTTGAGAAGGTGCCTCTTGTTCCACTGGTGGAAGTACAGCACTGTCGGGGGATGAGCTGATTTGCCCAAAGCCTGGCAGTTCCAGGGCTGGGACAAAGCCTCAGTGGGACCACTGAAATCCCCTGAAAGGCTTCTGCTTCCCTGCTCTTTGCATTTGCTGCATCACCTCGGCAGGGATGGAGAGAGCCAGAGCCRCTGCGATGCATCACCTCATTCCTCATCCACAGAATCACAGGATACGCTGAGCTGGAAGGACCCCACAGGGATCMCCCAGCCCAACTCCTGGCCCTGTGCAGGACAGCCCAAAAATCCCACCCTTGGGAGCTTTTCCCGAGCACTCCTTGAGCTCTGTGTGTGAGCAGGATGTGCATCTCCTGGCACGAGGGTGCTGTGGAGTTTTAGGAGTTCACCTGGGCTCCAGGGGGAACAGGACAGGCTCAGCAGAGAGAGATGACTAAAGAGCAGCTGCCTCTGCCTGAAGCCCCTGAGCAGCAAGGGGAGAGTCAGGGAGGGTGCAGGAGATGTCACATGTGACTGCCTGTCCCAGTCCCTTTGTCCCCTTCTGTGCTCTCAGCTGCCATGGAGACAGGAGGGTGGTGGGCTGGCTGGACCTTTGGAGCCAGCATCTCCCCTCTCCTGTTCCTAGGTGTATTTATAGGGCGTTGTGCTATGAAGGAGGCTCTGCTTTCTAAATTTGGGCCAGCTGGTGTTAAGTCTGGGCTCCCACACAGTTCCCATATGATGCCGAGCGAGTTGTGTAGGCCCCATCCTGCTGGGTTCTGTGGGCACGCTGCAGGAGCCAGACATCTGAATGCTTTTGAGGACCTGGGTCTGCCCCTCCTGGGCTCCACTGACTGTGCAGGAGCTGGGGAGCTGCCCACAGCCAGCTCCTCCTCCAGCTGTGCCCAGCTGTGTGCTGAGCTGCCCACCACTGTGCAGCGTGGGTGCAGCTGGCTCGGTGGAACTCCACGTGCTCTGAAAGCTGTTCTTTTTCCTTTTTGTTTTTTGCCTTGGGTCTCAGTGTGTTCCCTGTGATCCATTAGGGATAACTGCTGTGTGAACAGGCCACCTCTGGGCTTACCTCAAGCTACATTTCAGGCACCACTGTAATATAAATATTTGAGCAGTCACCGGGTTCTCTATCAGCTTCAAAACTGCAGTTCTCCTTAAATTATTACCCCACAGTTTGAGGCAGGGACCAGGAAGGAGTTTACTTACTGCTTTCAGGGATCAGTTGATACCCAGTATGTAGAAAGAGATAAAGGAAATAAATCAAGTTTCTGAGATGGGCAGAGGAAAACAAGGCAGGAACAGATGAACGTGTTTAGCTTTTAACAGCAGGATTGGGTCAGCAGCAGCAATCCCTCTCCCTGCAAAATTCACCCTCTGCACGGTGGCCAAGGCACTTACAGGGGGCTGGCAGGGTTGGCTTTGATTYCTTTCTCTTTCAGAGAGCACTCAAACCCACATTTTGTACAAAAATAGCTCATTCCCTGAGCACAGGCTGGAATCAACAGGCTGCTGTGGTGAGAAGGAGGCAAGGCTTTGGGGCCCAGGGAGAGCCTGAGTGTCCCTGTGGATCCTGAGTTCCTGTGTGTGGGGATGTGTAGGGATGCAGGAAAAGCCCTGGTGGTGTGATCTGGATTTATTCTCCTGCCTCTCTCTGAGCAAGTGAGGGAGAAAAATTAACAATTACCTCAGGAGTTGTCCTTCAGCATCTCGGGCCCCTGACTGTGGCAGCTCTAAAAACAGGCTCTTCAATCAGCCACTGAGGGAGGGGAAAAAATAGTGCAGGAGTCTGATTCATTCTCTGCCTGGCTGCAGTGGCAATGTTCTGTTGTTGTTGTTGTTGTTATTTTTAAAGCAGGTAAAAATACCAGCACTGCCATGTGCGTGGTGATCCGGGGGCGTTTGGGTTTGCCACGTGTGGGACAAACTGCAGCATCCCCAGGCAGAAAAGAGGAGGTTTTCCCTGTTTGTCCCTCCAAATGCTCCCCAGGGAATGGGGCAGGGCCCTGGAAGGCTTTTTGTTGGCTATTTTATTGCAAACAAACAAACAAACAAATCCACGGGGGTTTTCTGCATTATTTGAGGAATAATGTACATGGCGTCCCCTGTTCCACTCGGGATGAAAAACCYCAGATGGAATAAGTTGCATGAAATTTGCTTATGTTATTTGATGAGTATTACTCAGAAAGCTGCATGGCTTACAATCCAGGCTTGGCATGGCAGAAAAGCACTCAGATCTCTGGTCTTTGGACAAGAGCAGGCATCTCCAGAATTCAGTGGAGACGCTTTTGTTAAGAGGCACTGATGTGTGAACAGCCTAAGATTAAAGAACTTCAAGAAACCTCATTTTTATTTAGAGGTGTAAAAATACCCCCCAAACTCCTGTTCAACTGTGTAGATGTATTTTAAAATTCCCAATATGTCATCTGCTGAGATGGATGAAGTCTGCAAGTTCCAGAGTGCAGAAGCTGCTGCATCTTTGGTGAGGGGTGCCCCGGGTTCAGAGCTCCTCAGCTGCTCRCTGAAAGCAAAATGCCACTATTCTATATATAATTCCATGTTATCATTTGGGTTTCTTTCCCTCTATCAGCAGAGCTGGTTGGTTGCTGCTAAAAATATACTTGCAACAAGCTCAGCTGTGAATCAGGTAGGAATATTTATCTTTTCCCCTGACAGAGGGAAAACAGAACCAAATGGCAGGATCTGGTGAGGCTTTCTCTTGGCAGAGGGTGTTTACACAGGTCCTCATGCTGTCAAAAAGCAGCATGAGCAATAAGCCCTCTGGGAGCACGGGGACAGCAGGGAAAATGAAGTGAAAGCCTCAGTGCTTTGCCACTGCATCCCACAGGAAATTCTCAACAACCCTTTTAAAGTCATTTTAACAAAATTCARTCCCATTCAATGCAATTACTGTCAGGTTGTCAAAGAAAAGAATTAAATAGTGTATTGGTAGCAAAGATGGCTTGCCGTATCCCCCTTTTTCTGCCCTCGTGGCAGCGGATTCCTGCCCTCCACTGCCATTTGGTGATTAGAAACAGGTCAGGAGTTTGAAAGAGATGGAAAAAACCCCTGTGCTTTGGGCAGAGTCAGGTGATGCCACACGATGCAGTTGCTCAGAGCACCACAAGATTTCTCCTTTGGTACCTGCAGTTTGACATGTTGGCTTTGATAACTTCCAGCCTATTAATTTGAAGTGCCAGTAGTCTGGCTGCTGATGCAATATTTATGACAGATCCTGCTCCACAGAACAAACTCTCCTTTTGAAGCGCGGAGCTGGTTCGTCTTTCTGCTTTATTTCAGAATTCAGAATTACCTTTGGGCATTCTCTCTCGMAGTGCTCTGGTGTAAACAAACTAAACGTCATGTTAGTGAAGACAATGGATCAGATTCCTCTTTTACAGAGACAGCCACGTGGAATCCTGTGACATCGTTACTGACAGAAGAATTGGGCTCAGTGAGGTTTTGATATCAAAGCCTTTGAAATGTCCATTGATACACAAATGTGGTGATGGACCCAAATCTCTGCAACCTTTCCAGCTCTTGCACAAGGCTTGAAAGTGGCCTCGAGGGTTGATGGTTAAGGAGTGATTTGCTGTTGTGACTAAAAATCAGATTCAGGAGAGAGCAGCCAACCACTGCTGCCGTGCAGCTGCTTGCTGGTAAAACCTTCTTTCTCATCCTTCCTCCCCCAGACAAGAAATAAAGTGTGAAATGCAAAACTTCCCTTTCGCAGCCTGCTGCCTGCCTAGGCATGGGATAAACTGCTATGGGAGTAGCTGATGGGGTCACTTGCTCCAGGGATTCACTTGTGTTCCTCACTGGAGGCATTTGGGGATCCCAGAGCGGTCCAAAGAGATAAATCAGCCCCATCGACAGCAGAACAAACCCCCAGAGAAACTCAGCCCATAAAGATGGTGTATTTTCAGATCCAGGGAATGCCAACTGTGTGCTGCCAGCTCCACAAGCTGAGAAGACATAAATATCTGCTGGTTCTCCAGGCTGTGGGAATGCAGCTTGGCCTTCCTTGCCTGCCTTCATTATTCCTAGATTTGACTAACTTGTCCTGTAGTTAGACACTCTCAGCATCAGGGAGCTGATCCCTTAGGCAAAGGTGGCACTTCTCGCTCCTTTTGCATTTAATGTCCAAGGGTATTTTTAAGTTTTTCAGCAATGAATGCTGGGAATTTGCTTATGGGGGAAAACCCATAAATAATCCTTTAGTCATGGAGGTTTTTTTTTTGAGGGGCTGTGACAGTAAAGGAACAAGATCAGATTGACTTCAGGGAGGGAACCTGGAAGTGTCCAGAGTCCATGCTTTGGTGCAGTGAAAAAAGAAACACCAYTGTCCAGAAAGGTGTTGGGAGGGCTGCATTTCATGCACTGTATGATAAAGGGTTTGGAGCATTAAAGGCAGGTGAGACACTCAGTGAAAGTTGGTGAAGGGTCTGGAGCACAAGTCTTAGCAGCAGCTCAGATGAGCCTCTTCTTGTAAAAGAGAATTAAAGTTTGCACTGGACAGAACTGACTTAATGAAGCATTTAGGATGTTCATGGAAATGGGTCCTAAAGCGGGTGTGTAACTGGGCTGTACCACCACAGAGAAATGTGGGAAAAGCCTGTTRTCCTGGCTCCTGGTATTGCTCCAAAAATCAGTGCTTTCCTCTTGGGATGGACAGAAACTGTGCTGCAGATGGACCATTAGATCAGTTACCACTCACTGGCAAATCTGCTGAGAACAGACGGGTGGGTAAACAGCTTTCACCAGGTTTCACTGCACTCTATACTGAGGCAATATTTACGTTTGTCTTTTTCCTCTGATGGCTTTAAAATGCCCTGTAATATTTACCTTTTGTTGATTTATTTATTTTACCTTGAATCCTTTAAAATATCTTTTCTGGTGTTCATGGTTAGCCCYCCTGTCATTCATTTGTTGTTCTGATTGCCTGGATGTCTTTTCTTCTTCACTTCCAGCTTGCATTTTTTCCCTTTCCTTGCCTTTAAAGTCTTAGCTCACATCTCATATACTCAGAGCTGCCAAATGGTCTTTCTCTTTGCTTTGAGGTCCTGTACCAAGCATGGCAGTGTTGGTTTCAGTTTAATTTGAGGTTTTAGAGGTGGGGGGTGTTTTGTATTTTTTTGTCTTTCCCAGACTGGTTTTTTTCTGAAGTTTCTCTGTTAAGTTCCCAGCCCTGATATTTTCATGGGGACCCATCACACTGTCTGTGCAAACCTCCACCTGCAGGCAGTAAGGATGCCAGATGTGAAGCACTGATCCCTTTTCTGGGAGCAGAGGGAAGCAGGAGTGGGTTGATCCCTGGATCCATCTGGCAGGGCAGGCTGTGCCTGGATCGAGCCCACTCTCTGCCCTGCGAGGGAAATGCCTTTGGGAGGATGTGTAGAACCCCTGGGATATTGCCAGAGGAGGGAATGTAGTCACAGAGTCATGGAGGGGTTTGAGAGAGACCTTGAAGCCCATTCACTCCACCCCTGCCATGGCAGGGACACCTTCCACTATCCCAGGCTGCTCCAAGCCCTGTCCAGCCTGGCCTTGGACACTTCCAGGGATCCAGGGGCAGCCACAGCTGCTCTGGGCACCCTGTGCCAGGGCCTCACCACCCTCACAGGGAACAATTCCTTCCCAATATCCCATCTAACCCTACTCTCTGTCACTTTGAAGCCATTCCCCCTCTGGGCTGGCTCCAGCAGCTCCTTCTGCTGTTGGACCCCAGRGCTGGAGCAGCTCTGCAGGTGRGGTCTCTCCTCAGAGGGGCAGAATCCCCCCTTCCCCTGCCCATGCTGCTTTTAATGCAGAGAATCCCTCCTGTGTGGGTCCTTGTGGCCTCACTGATGAAGTGAGGGTCATCCTACCTGCAAGTGCTCTTCTGCCTCAGGGTTGTTTGAAACACAGCCTGGGCATAAAATAAAATGTAGAGGAACATTTTGGAAAAGCCTTGGAGTCTTTCTTTCCCAGATCCCTCCTTGTGGAAGTACTTGGCTTGGTTTGCTTGGGTTACTTGTCTTATTTTATTAAGCCTGATACCTTCATCTGCAATGGAGGTGTCTTTCATCCCTGCCTTTGCCTTACAAAGGCAAAACACCATGGATGTCACTGACTTCCCATAATTAGAGCTGATGGCTTTATTATCCAGATTTTTCCGAAGCGTGCTGGGAGAAGCATCACTGTGGATGTCCCAGCATGCTGATTGTTACAAATATTTCCTGTATGGATGGGGGCAAAAAATCTGTGTGATGGAGGCTTGGCCAACTGCTGGAAGTCATGGACGAGTTGTGTAGCAGCCAAAATGATTCTTTTTTCACGTTGTACCTAAAGCTCAGTCTGCACAGCTTGGGGTTTGGGGTGGCATTGGACAAACCATTTCAATCCCTGGGTTTTACCTGTGGTGTGTGGGAATACCTGTGGTGACCATCTCTGCAAGGAGTTAGGGTGCTCCACCTCAGAGCGGGCTGGTTCTGATCTCTCTTGGATCAGAGGACAGACTTTGACTCCTCAGATCTCGGGTTCATCCTCCAGCCTTTGGCTGTGAAGAGGAAGGAGAAATTGACCCTCCAGTTCCCAAAACACACTTGAAATGTTTCCAGTTTGTAAGTTTTCTGTAAACTTCCAGTACTTAAGAAACTCCAAGAGCCTGGTTAATTACAGGATGTACTGACAAGTGCTTGTAATGTCATTTTGTGCCAGAAGAATAGGTGGGAAGCAGAGTGTGAAAGCGCTGTTAATTTCGGGCAGGATGCATGGGGCTTTCTGCTTTCACTGTGGMACTCTGTGTGCTGCTTTCATTATACATTTGATTATATACAAGTCTTGTGCATACACTGATGAGAGTGAGGCAAAGCTGCTTCATTATTTTGGAGACTCACTCAAAATATTTTCTTTCTTTCAGAGACTTGAAGATAGAAAATCTGTTGCTAGATGAAGACAACAATATCAAGCTTATTGGTATGAAACCAGTTTGGCAATTCCAGTAATTAAAATTGTTAGTTTTATGAAGAGAGTTTTTGAGGCTTCATAATCCTCCATGTGAGAACTGCTAATGTTGCTGCAGAGAGGAGCTAAGAGAGTATAGATAGCAATCAAGCTGTTCCTGACAGCATTTTGTGAAGAAAAAAAAAAAAAAATCCAAATAACTGGGATTTAACTGGGTATGGGAATAATCCTACATCTTAAACCCACATCTTTCACATTCAAATCGAGAGCTTGGTAAAGAATTTAAGAATTGACACCACAGAAGTGGTTTATTTTATTATCATGATCCCTTCTTATTTGCTAGGGGCTGGATTCTGCCCCCGTGAACATATGCTTCCACTGAAGTCAGTGGGAGTTGCACACATTTTTAGCAGCTGGCAAAATGTGGTCCTATATTTATATTTGTTAAATTTGCTTCCAGCACCCAGGACAAAATTGGTTTAGAGGGCTGTTAAAGAATAAAAAAGATCAACGGTAGAGCCTTGATTGTATTTAGGTATCAGTTGTATGTGGAGCCTGATTCATTCAAGCTGTGCAGGCATTTGAGATTAATCATTGGTGGGGATTGTCTCTCGCTGCCTTGCATAACTCCCATTAATGTTAATGTGGGCACTGAAAAGAAAATATTCCTTTCATAAAATGAACGCCAAACATCTGTTTGTGTTTCTTTCCGTGCCTGCACTTTTGCCAACAGCAGTGTCTGTGGCTGCAGACTTAAACACTCCACTGACTCTCTTCAGAAAGTTCCATGGGCTGAAAAGTGGTGAAAAACCACTAAACACTCAAACATCCAGGTCAGATGGACACTCACTGTGACGTATGAAGCGCGTGCATCTCCAGGCAAACAAGGAGAGGATGATTAATGAGCTCTGAAACACCCAGGTTTTACTTAGGGAATTCAGATTGGGAAATGCTACCCCGACTTCCAGTGATTACCCCGCAGCAAGTCAACAGGCCGGGAAAATAATAGCCAAGAGAACTCTGGGTCRGCTCAGCCGAGGGTCAGGAGGACACCGATAAGTGACCATGAATCATTCACCAGTGCTGATGGATACCACCCATTGTCCTGATTTAGCAGATAAGCGAGGCCAGATGGTTTGCACCAGCGCTCTAGGAACATCTGATGGGTTTAAAGAACTCCCATAACTTCCCTGTTATTGGGTGTTTGATTACACAGCACTACATGAGCTTGACATCCCAACCGAGACCTTCCCAGATGATACATGTACAATTACAACTCTGGTGCCAAAAAAAAAATGACCCCAGGCCTGTTCCTGCAGTTCTGTTTGCTTCGGCCGCCTGGAAAGGTCTCCTCGCAGTGGGTGGTGTGGGAAGAAGAGAGAAAAGGGAAAAGGGACAGCTTGATCTTCCACAGTCTCAGTAAATTGTCCCCAGGTCTGCAGCCTGACGTTTAAGCAAAGCAGATTGCTGGCAGTGTGTATGCTGGAACAAAGCAATTCAATCCCACCACCCAGCTGGGGGTGTTGGAGCAAAAGAAAGGTTGCAATATTTTGTGTAGCCTTACTAGAAATGATCGGTTGTGTCATCATGTAGTCCTTCCCAGGAAGGTTCTTTAGAAGGGAAGAACATGTTTTGAGGAATTAAAGTGCTGCTTTTCGTGACTGGGAGAAAAGACTTGGAGCTGCAAAACCATCTCACGTTACCTGCTGTGGGGTGAGAGCTTGGTCTCCATCATCTGTACAGCAGTAAACACAGGAGTAGCTAATAAAAATAAAAATGCTGTTCTTGTAGTAGCTGTGAAAGGAAGAACAAAAGGTGAAATGAAGATTGAAAATGTGATATTGAAGCCACTGCTTGTTGATGCATTTCAGTGAGACCTGGATGCCTTGAGCCCTCGGCTGCTCAAGGGCACCGTGGGTCTGTTCCTCCTTTTGGCTGCGTGACAAGGTGGTTTAGAGCCTGCTCTTAGATATTCTTGGAAAAATTCCCTTTGAGAGGACTTACTCTGAGCAGTCTGTTAATCAAATGGAAGAACATCAGGACTGGAATTGTTGGAAGTCATCCACTCCTTGTTATCTCCCAGCCCACGTGGTCGGTGTCRGATAAAAACTCCGCACAAGGACCACGCCAAGTCCTTGGCATCCTGCTGGGACACCCAACTCTGCTGAGCTCTGTGGAGCTCTGCTGGTCCAGCTTGTGCAGGAGCTGGTGTTTGACAGCTCTTYCCCTGTTCTGGCTGGCAGAGCTGCAGGGATAGCTGTGCATCCATAGCCTGGTGTGGATTCCCTGGAGGCGCCAAGGGGGAGTGGAGTGAGTGCTCTGATAGCACGAGCAGCGGGGGTGGTGGCACTCCCCTGTGAAAATATTTACTCTGGAAAACCAAGTGTGGCCTTTGATCTGAATTCCTGTCATTTGCTGGGCTTCTTGAAAGGGAGAGGCAGGCAGWGGCAGCGAGGTTATCAGTGCTGGTGGTCGCACTGTTCTCATCAAGATCATCAGTGCATCCTTAATAAAAATAATAAAAATCACGCTGTGATCACCATGTGCTGACACAGTGTTAATAGCAATATTCTCATTTCCATGGCTRTGAAATCCCTGTCCCCAGCACGCATCTGTTTGCACACATTCTGCATTTTCAGCAGGAAAAAAAAAAAGGCATAGCAGCTGAAATGAATGAGCTGAAGAAAGTGAATAAGGGTTTGACAATTGAAGCAAGTGAGAAAATGAAAACCTCTCCCAGAGTATCCCTCCATTGATACCGATGAGGGGATGCTGATTGACACCATCACAGACTCCAGCCCTTGCATCCTGTGGCTGTAAAACATTACAGTGCAGTCAAGTAACTTGGAGCTGGCATGACACAGCAGGGTAAGGACCAGGAATAATACTGTGAGGAGATATTATTTCTAGGAGCTTTTTAAAATATTTTACAGTTGACAGAATTCATCTCAGGCCACAGCTAATGAGCACGTTAATTAAGTTAATGGATCCTCTGCAGTGTTTGTAAAAGCCCCGGGGATGGTACATCCCTAGCAGGGATGATTMAGCAGTGTCCAGAGATAATTGTTTTCCATCAGAGGCAAGGAAATCATCTCCATTCTCCCTTCAGTTTCAACGATGTTCTCCAGGAAAGCCCCAKTGAGCCTCTTCAGCTGTGGGAGATGGTGATTCCTGTCTCCCTGTGCCTGCCTGGCCCTCAGAGGTGCAGCCACTCGAGTGCAAAGCACTGTTGCCACCATTTGGGCTCTCAGGCTCTTCCAGTCACTGTGATAATTGCATTTTTTTAATAAGTAATTTTATATCTTTGCCTGGTTTAGTGAGGGAATAAGGCTTATGTGTCTGCCCTGTCAGGGTGCTTCTAAATACCTTGAGGACCTCCTCAAATATCAGCTAAATTTGTTTTTCAKCAGGGTGAAAGCTAAAGGACAGGCCAGCACTGGAAGTCCAGTGCAAATAAATGTGCAGGTAAGGCAAAGAGCCACAAATTAATGACTGAGAGAGGATCTTGAGGAATCAATCAGATGTCAGTGTTCTTAACAGTGGYGGCTTTCTGGAAGATTCACAAAATATTCTGAGTTTGAGAGGACCCACAAGGATCGACGAGTCCAAGTCTTAAGAAATGGGATTTGCTGTTCCCTAAACCCATCTCAGCCGCACCAGCGCCGGAGCAGACAGCAGGGAAATTTTAGGAACACCCTTGGGCTGCCTGAGAGCCCTTGGGAAACTGCAGTCCCCCCTGCTGAGAGGCTCCCTCTTGTCCCCAGTGCCAGTCCCTCATCATTATTGCCACAGAARAGTGTCAGATACACCCAGGAACACMGTTCAAGGCAGAAGTCAGGGAGAGAGCAGCCAAGCCGAGCCATTTCCCCTTCTTGCCCCAAGATCTCGGTGTGTTATTGCAGAGCTGAACCCTCTKTGTTGGTGCCTCACCACAGCAGCCCCCTTTTCCATCTGATGGGTCACTTACACGATCTAGAGGGAATGCTGGAGAAATCCCACTTCACCTTGTCCCCTGCAGAACATCCTGCAGCAGGGTGGAAGCCACAGCAGCCTGAGGTGGCTCAGGGCCTGGGACAAGCTCAGCTCTGSTTGCTGCCATCCAGTTGCCAGTGAAATGTAGGGGTTTTTGAGTATGAAATGGATATTTGGGCATCTCCTAAGGCTCTTATTTTTTGTGGAAACCTCTGGTTATTTGGCACCTCCTAGAAGCAAATTACATAACATTTTTTGCATGTGGATGAGGGTTTTTTCTGCTTAGGGAGTTCATTGCTTAGCTTTTGAAAAAAAATGTTCTTTCTTTTTAACTTGTGCTCTAGCCCAGTTTGACTGTGTCTCTCTTTCATAACTGTGTCTCTGTGCCTTTCACAGACTTYGGATTGAGCAACTGTGCAGGAATCTTGGGTTATTCTGATCCCTTCAGCACCCAGTGTGGGAGCCCGGCATATGCAGCCCCTGAACTTCTGGCAAGGAAGAAATACGGGCCCAAAATAGACGTTTGGTCCATGTGAGTTACTTCTCCAGTTTATAATTGTTATTGCAGAGAGCAGGGACGTCTCCAGCTGGATCAGGTGGCTCATTCAGCCTGACCTGAAATGTTCTCAGAGATGGGGCATCAACCCAGTAATAACTGCCTGACATTAAAGATGAAGTGCAGTCTCTAAAACATAATTTTTTTTCTTTGTTCCTGATCCTTTTGGTTTCCTTTTCTGTGTGTTTTCTTTCAGTGGGGTGAACATGTATGCCATGCTGACTGGAACTTTACCCTTCACTGTGGAGCCATTCAGCTTGAGAGCCTTGTACCAAAAGATGGTGGACAAAGAAATGAATCCCTTTCCCAYCCAGCTCTCCTCAGGTAATCCAGGGGAATTGCTGGGAAACATTGGGATCCAGTGGGTCAGAGCTGTTGCGTGGAGTTATGGATCATTTGGGACTGGGAAAAGTTCCTTTTTTCATGTTGGCATCCGAAAGACCTGCAGCAGTTGTTGCAGCAGAATTCCTTTTGCTTCGACTTCTGGAGAAGCACCGAGCTGTGCTGAACATGAGAGAAGGAACAATTCWGTGAAATTCTGTGGAGTTGTTTTTGAGGAGCAGTTGGTCAGTTCTGCACATGCAGAAGATTCTAGCRTAGGGTAAGGATGGATGAACAGATTATTTTGGAATAACAGATTCCTGGGCGTTATCGTGACTGGGGTTGAGTGATAAATTGCCTCAAAAGACCTCACATTTGTTATGGAATAGTGACATGCACTCAGAAAGTTATTTTGGGACAGTCACCTGGGATAACCTTTGTGTGTTCACAAAATGCAAGATGGTTGGTGTGTTAGTATTAGAAATATTAATTCCTGCTTCAGAGCCATGTCACTAGGCAACAGAATCGCTTTTCAGCTTGCAGCAAGGCCACTGCCAGCATTTGGAACAAGCTCTGTTTGGTAGCTGGGTTTTATYTTTTTATGCCAAATTTGTTGTCCGTGGAGAGCTTCTGTCTCCTTCCCTGGCAGCCTGTTTGTAAGGGGCTCTGGATAAAATTAAAAGATTGCAGATACAAAAAGGAAAATGGAAACCGTTCTTGGAGGGGGTAAAAGAKAACCCTTGGGAGCTGAGTCACAAGGTGAATTCTCCAAGTACAGGTTTAGGGTTCCACCTTCCACCCTGCAGAAGGCCAGACCCTGGGTAAAAAAACAGATAACATTGCTTTTGACAGGCTTTGTTCTGCTGTTTCATCCATCCTGCCATTTAACAGTGGAGATCAGATTTTCTCTCTGTAGCATCTGCAGCTCACTTGACACTGTGATCCCCAGGGAAGGCAGGATTTTGTTTGTCCTGGGACCTGAACTTGCAGAGATGATGGCAAATTAATGGACTAGATTTAAATATGTTAACCTTTGCCCAGGGTGGACAAAGGTGCCCATCAGTCCCTGACCCGAGCCAAGGGCCCTGTGAGCTCAGTGACATGCCACAGTGTGATTTAAGGTGACATTTGTTCCTGCTACCCTTAGACTTTGGGTCACTGGACAGAAACTCTGCTCCTCTGCTCTGGGAACTGWAGTGCTTGTTAACTTACTGGGTTTATGGACCTTTTGTTTTAGTTGGGTCTTAATTTCCATAAATTCATCTGTAACGTAGAGAATTTTTGMAGGAGTCTGTTTTACGTGTCCAGGACGTTGTCTTTCAATATTTAATTTCCTGGTTACTGAACACACAGCCCCATCARTCTTATCACTGAGCAGGAAAACCACTTCATTTGTGTGAGCTGAAATGCTGGGTGACCCTGAGCACCCGAAACAACCTGTGTAGCAGAACGGGGAAATTTTGGAGTTAGTGTTTGATTTTCCCACTTAGGTTTCTCATTAAGCCTCTTGAGCAACAGCTATCTRGTTATTGATTTTAGGTGAGCAGAGGTCAGATGCTCAGGAAGTTGGTGTTCACCTTGCACATATTCCTTTTCCTTCATGTTTCCTCCCCAGGGAAATCATTTTGCTSTCCACAGCTAAGCTGGAAAAGCTCTTTGTGCCATCCCAGCTCAAACCAGCCAAGGTGCTGTTGCTCCTCTCTGTTGCCCAGGCCTGGGGGCTTCCAGGGGGGAGATCTTCACTCCAGAATTCATTTCTCCCAGCGATTTGTGGCACTTGACAAGCTTTATTTAATTAGTTTGCCTTTTGGCAAGGGTGGGGGTGGAGAAGTAGGATTTTTAAGGAGGATTTTGAGACCCAGCGTGCTGGGGATGAAGGAGGGAGCGTGGGGGTCTGGGGAGAGGGATTTCTCTGGCTCTGAGCCAATGGGATGTGTGAGCTTTCCACCACAGACACGGGGGAAGCACTGGAGCGAGAGGGGATTAAATGGGAGAACAAGGGTTTGTTGTTTGCTGTAATGGGGGTGAGGAAAGGGCACACCAGGCACACAGACAGCAGCTTCCAGCAAGTTTGGGAACTCGGATGTGGGCTCTTCCTGCTGCTCCTGAGACGTGGCTGCTGTAGGAGAATAACAAAAATACTGCGGAATATTTAAGTGAATTATCCTACATAGATCAGTGGTTTGTGCAGAGAGAGATTAGCAAAAACCCAGCTGATACCTGGCTGAACTGGTAAATACAGAGTAATAAGTCTCTCCTGCACATTCTTGACACAGGGAGGGCCCTCTCTCCAGCTGAAACCTGATTTTTGCAGGATATTGTACACTGAGGTTGCTCAGGCTGTTGAGAGTTGGCTGTTGGGTCTGACCCTGATTTATTTGGGGAGAAACCCTCCCTTCCTCATCCTCCACCCTGGTGCACCAGCTCATCCTGTCCCATCCCACCAACAGGTGTTTTATTCTCCTTAAATTCCATGTTGGAGCAGTGACATCTAGCATTGGTAATTTGGGGAATAAAGGCCAGACCTAGTCGAAACAGAGTTTATTTTCAGCTCAGGGGGACACTTCTTGTGAGATTTTAGGCAGATCACTTGATTTCACTGCTCCCAATCATGTAAGCAGCACATGACTTAAAAACTGAGAGTTTTTGCAAGAAACTCAGGAGGAGTGGTGGACTGTCATTGAAAGTTGAAGGTTCAAGAGAATAAAGCAAAGCCTGTTAATTTTGCTGTACTCTTTTAATTTGGCTAAAACCTCCTGCAGCTGACTGTAGGTTGGATGGAAGCCAGAGAATTTATCCTTATAATGTCAAAGAGAGCTGTGTCTTCCTTTCCAGGTCTGCATCCCTTCCCTCCCCTCCACTCACCCCTGGTCCATCTCCTTCTGCCTTGAGCACAGTGATTTGTCTCTGACCTGGCTCCAGCCTCTTGCCCTCATGTGGGAATTAAATGTTGGCTCACCTGCTCCGAAACTTCAAATGAGCCCTGGGACAAAAAGCCCTTTCCCCTCTCTCCTTTATAACTCTATAAATCACTGTGACTGTAAATCATTGTTTGTTTTAGTTCCTAATCCCTTATCAGTTCTTCCATTTTCTCAAGGACATTGGAGCATGCCGTGAGGAAAGTGTTCCTTTCTGGTGTGCTCTTGTTCAGGCTGCACACCTGCAGTCACTCATGTCCTGTGCAGGTCCTGAGGCAGATGACAGAGCTGTTCTTTGGGGTTTTCCCTTGATCTCTCCACAGCAGCCATAAACTTCCTGCGCTCTCTGCTGGAGCCAGACCCTGCCAAGAGACCCAACATCCAGCAGGCCCTGGCAAACCGATGGCTCAACGAGAACTACCCTGGGAGAGCACCACCCAATGTCACCTACCCAAACAGGTACAGCGGGCAGGGCAGGGGAGGAGAGGAGAAAACCTGCCAGRGTGTCTGTACATCGTGTCCCTGGTGTCCCAGTTCCATTTGTGTGACAGATCCTAGGAACTGCTTTTGTGAATCCWTCCTAAAGATTATTGAGATTGGCCCTGTGTTGCTTGAAATGGTCCAGAGCAATGCCTTAAATTGGAAGCTGCATTTGCAGTGGATTGTTGGCAGGGTGGGGAGGTGTGACAGGCAGTTCTGATCTCCCTCTCACTAGTCAGTAAAAGCCGAGCTGCTCCTCTGGGAGAGCCTCTGCCTGTTGGTGAGGTGCTGTGGGTGAAGGGAATATGCAAACCATGGTGAGAAAGGTCAGAGTTTCATGGCCTTGCTTTGTTGGTGGTTGGTGGTGAATACCTGCACCCTGAATGTGTGACTGAAAGCAGACAGACAATGAATCTCACAGTCAGTCAAACTTCATCCAGGGAAAGAGAAAGAAGGGAAGATACTTGTGGTCCACTTTGGTTAGAAATAATCTTGCTCGACTTTAAACGTCTGCAGTGTGGAGTTGCAGTCAGTGGRGAGAAGTAAGGGCACTTTTTACAAAAGGATTCACCTGACTTCTCCCTGATTCTGCCTCAGGATGACTTTATGTCCTGGAGMGTTCCTCTCCAGGGACTGTAAATGAAGCCTCAGGCAACTCACTTGGAATTACATGTGTCAGTTTGATCAGATAAAACCTCCTTCCTGTATCAAAGCCCTCCAGCTGTGTCTCATACACCACCCAGGACCTGCAGGATTCTCTGGCTGGCAGGYCAAGCAGCACTGAGGCAAAGACAGCAACTTAAAGCCTAATTTTGGTGCTTAAAACTTGACAGTGCTGCAGAATTTCTCTCCTGACTTGGCTAAGAGAAGAGTCCCTGAGTGAAGATCATAACTTCCCCTCCKTCAGTTGCCAGGAACCAGATGTAGTGCCCTGACAGGGGGATTTCCCTTCCAGAGGTGGCACTTTGGAGTGCTGCATCATGGAGGACCCTGTGACTGTGCCATTCCTTGACCTGAGGAGAAGAGAAGGTCTCCACCTCCCAAAAGATGCATGGATGGATGGGTGGATGGATGGATGGATGGGTGGATGGATGGATGGATGGATGGATGGATGGATGGATGGATGGATGGATGGATGGATGGATGGATGGATGGATTTCAAGCAGCCTGAATGCCTGGGGATATTGCTGGTTCCATCCCCTGAAATGAGGAGGGCAGATGTGGGGGCAGCAGCCTGTAATCCCCAGGATATAAAGGTGGTCCCTGTGATGAATTGTTTCTCAAGGATGAGGACAGACAGAGCCGTTCTCTTGATATCACTCCTCTAAATTTAGGAGACATGTGAAGCTGTAAAGGATAAAAGTCTCTAAAGAGATTCTTCCTTTCATTTTTTTTCAGATAATATTACTTTTGTTTCATTAGTTGATGTCCCAAGCTTGACCTACCTAGACTTTGTCATACTGGAGCTTTATAGGGAGAATAACCTGCAAAGTTTTAAATATTTAAAGACGTGGCCTGGCTCCTTTTGAGCTTGTCTCAGAAAGTACCACTAGAGTCAGCTTCCATGGAATTTCTCCAGTTTTTCCTTAGTGTGCAGGTACAGATAAGGTGTGGTGAAATAGTGCATGAAAAASCCACTGCTGAATTTGCAAAGAATCAATTCCTCTCTTAATAGACACAGAGGGAGCAGAAGAAGTTGTGTTATGTTCCTGCAGTGCCCTTCCACTGCTCTGGGGGTAACACCCATTATTCCCAAGACAGGAGTGTGGTAGGAAGGGAAGAGCATGTAGATAAGGTGGGAGAACAGCAGAAGCTGCATTTTCAGGAGAATGTTTTCCCAGGCTTTTTATAGGCTTGCTTTTGTTAGAGAAATTCCCTGAAGGCAAGCAAAAAATTCCCATTTTGCTGAGCACTTCAAGTCGAAATTGCTTGAATTTCTTTTGCTGCCCAGATGTCTCAACCTGCACTGGCCAAGATAAGTTTTGCATTCGAACTTGTGGCAAAAAAAAAAAAAGACCCAAGCCCAAGCATTCCTTAGGGGCAGAATGAGTGCTCATGAGCACAGGGAACAAAGGGAATGAGGTATTTGAGATTTCCCAGACTGTGTTTGGCATCTTATCTGAGTCCTGCTGTCAGAGCCGGGGCAGGAGAGGGAAAGGTGGGAAGGGATCTCTTGGAAGGGGGAATCTTGCAAAATAACCTCCCTGTGATGTTAGGCTTGGTATTAGCAGTGAGGAATATCCTCTAGAAGCACCTGGAACCCAGCATTTCTCTGGAGATGGATGGGAGCTGACGGGTCCCCCTGGGAAGCTGGCCAGCCCGTTTAGAGGTCTAAAGAGGAGCAGAGTTCTTTGGAAAAATCTGGTTTTAACTCAGACTGAGCCAATGCTTTGGCATTTCCACCAGACCTCTGTACTGCTTTTCTCGCCTGGCTGAGACTGTTCCAGACTTTGTAGAAGAGAGAGACATAAACATGGCTTGTACTGGTGACAGGAGGGGAACAGCAGCGTTGCTATTCTGAGCTGCAGGAATAATCCTGTGCATCCCCCTTCTCCAGCARAAAATTCCCTGGCTAACTAGTGCAYGGATACTGTGCAGCAGGTAAGGGAAGCTCAGAGCAGTGCCGTTTGGTTACAAGAAAAGGGGCTTTTCAGAGAGGCGGATCTGGATTGGATTTCACCTCTTTTCCTTCAAAACCAGCTCATCTTAATGATTTTCAGTGGTTGGGTGTAGGGTGACAAATGGCCTGAGCACCACGGTGCCATTTCCCATCAGGGCTGGGCACAGTGGGCAGAGTCCTGTTCATTCAGCTTCCTGCAGCTCCTGTGCTCCAAGATATCCCTCCTTTCCCTCCCTGCTTGTGGGAGAAGGGAACCGATTACCCCCAAGCTTCCGAGCCCTCAGGGGCCTCCTCTTGGTGTGCTGTCACTGAGAGGACGGCCCAAAACTCCTGCCCTGCCTCTCCCCTTGCAGGATTCACCTGGAGGACCTGAGCCAGAGCGTCCTGCTGCACATGACTGAGAAGCTGGGCTACAAGAACAGCGATGTCATCAACACCGTGCTCTCCAACAGGGCCAGCCACACGCTGGCCATCTACTTCCTGCTCAACAAGAAGCTGGAGCGCTACCTGGCCAGCCTCAGGGTGAGCACTGCCCCCTGCCACTGCCACTGGGGGAGGGAGGAGCTCAGGAAAAGTGGCCTGGCCTGCTGGCATTTGATCTCACAGAATTGTGGAGCATCCCGAGGTTCATCCGTCATGGAGCGCTGTGTCCCTGCGTTGGGGTCGTTCTGTTGCTTGGAATACCAGTAACACAGTTTGTTGAGTCAGGACATCAAGGAGAAGCTTAAGAGCTCTTCAACTTACTTAGCTTTTTTRAGTGAAAACTCAGCTGGAAGTTGTACCTGATGTAGTCTCCCTGGCCCCTGAGCACAGCTTGGGCCRTCCAATTTGACAGCAGCGTTTTAGTGGGTTTTTTCTTTCCTCAGTGCTTTTGACATTAGTGATGATGCCACCAATGATATTTAAAGTGTAATGGACCAAATCCATCACCTCTGCAAGCTGATGCTCCTCTGCTGAGGGCCAAGAGTGGGTACAGTCCATTAAGCAGTAATTAAACATTAGGTTTCTCTAATTATCTTACATATTTTACTTTTCTGTGCTTTTCTCTCCRCAGAAGGCTGAAGGCCAGGACAGTATTTGCCACAAGAACCAGCTATACCAGATAGAAAAATACAAGGCAAATAAAGACTCCTATGAGGTAAAGCTCACCAAAGCTTGTTGAAGTGCCTTGAAAGCAGATTGAACTTGAGCATCCCTGGTGATTGTGGTTAAAGTGATGGGTTTGTGGACCTGTGGAGAAAAGAAAGRCCTGTGGTCTTGCCTGTGCAGGACCAATAACTCCCTTTATTTCTTTTGAAAGACACAAATAGTAACCCCCTAGAGAGGAAACAGAAAGGTGACTTTCAGTGTTTTTAAAGAAATTAAATGTTTTTAAATCTCTGTTTAGCAAAATGATGCAAACACAGGGGGCTCCATAGCTTCGTTCTGGGGTGCAAGCTGCTGGTGTTATTAAAAGATGAAAACTGAATGTTCTTGAGGCTCTGAGCCTTGAGACCTTGGTGCAGCAGGACAGAGAGCTGAGTGACAGCCAGGGTGACCCTCCTGGTGTCCTGGGCCAACCCTGGTGTGGCTGCCAGGAGCAGTGAAGCTGTATTAGCACAACACTCTGCAAAAGTCAATTTTCTCTGCTCCTTAGCTGAAGTGATGTGGGATCAGCCCACTGCATCACGAAGGAATTCCCTTGGGCMGACAAAAGATTTAACCTTTTGTTTTTTGTTGGTCTCCAGTCTTCTTGCCTGCAAGCAGAGAAGGTATTTTGTATTAAATCATGACTGGATTTTTCTTCCCCTGGCTGATTCTTTGCCAAGCACTAAAATTACAGGAGTAATATGAGCTGTGCATGTCTTCCCTGCCAACACAAAGAGCAGCATTCTTGAGGAGCCTGCCTGTTTCCAAAGCTGCTCCTCAGCTCTGGATTGATGATCTAATTGCAGGGGCAGATTTGTGTCGTGGCTGGTTTTGTTTATTATAAAGGCTGCTCGCAAGGCAAACTGAACTGCAAGCCAGATGGAAATATCAGAGTAAAGCACTTATTCTTTTCTTGAATAAATCTAAACCTCCTTACTTGGAATGGATCAGCAGTGGATAGACTCAATGAATGTGATATTTCACAGAGCTCTCACAACTTATTCAAGCTGTTGCAGGGCAACATTCCCTGGAAACASGGGCAGGTACTGGGGGTTGAGCCTCAGATGCCGCCTGGAGCGTCTTGCAGGATCCAGAATCCRTCATCTCTGGAGCAGGTGCTGGTGTCACTTCCCTGAGCACTGCCAGAGCCACCGTGCTCTGGGATTCTGCATTCTCCAGGGATCAGCTCACAGCTTCTGCTCCTGCAGGGGAGGCTGAGCAAGGCCTGCCTGGAGAGCTCACTGCCTGGAGGAAAACTGGGAACTAACAGCAGGGCCAGGGTATGGCCCCCGTTTAGGGACAGGAGCTCCCTCCAAAGCCTCTTCTGCACTCGGAGTTAGTCCCAGGGGAGCTATTCTGGGGATGAGGGGGTGTCATGTCTTTCCTGAAATACCTACCAGGATGCACTCACTGTGCAGACACTGCAGCAATAATAATAATAATAATAATAATAATAATAATAATAATAATAATAGTAACAGCTTGTTCTCCTGCTGCGTGGGCACACAGTATGGAAGTGCAGGCCAGGCTGGGTTGGGGGGTGATGTCCCTGCCCATGGCAGGGGGTGGAGATGGCCTCTGAGGTTCCTTTCAACCCATCCTCTGGTTCTACAGTGTTTTCTGTCACTTCAGCTGTACTTACACAGGGGGACTACGTTACTTTTGCTGTGGCAGGACAGGTGGAGCAGCACACAGGGGTGAATGCACACCCTGGGATGCTGCTATGTGTAACTAAGGCAGACACCTCTCCTGAGGGTGGAATAAATGAAAATTTATTGGTCACACCCTCTCCATGGGGGTGGAACACAGCCCTGGCAGTGTCCAGCTCAGTGTGGACTCGGGGGAAGGGGTTTTGTAAGCTCAGAAAGGTTCATGGGCTGGAGATGGAATCCCCTTATGCCTCCCCACCATTTCCAGAGCAGGAATTGGGAGCCAGTGGTCCCTAGGGAGCAGAGCTGCAGGTTGCCATGGGAATAGGAGGGGGAGGGATGGTCAGCTCTGGCTTCAGCAGGCATGGAATTCCTCCCACCTCTCCTCAGCCATGGGAAATAARGACTTGGCTTCAAGAGGGGCTGCCAGCATGACCACAGGGCCCGTGTGCCCCTGTCTGCCCCTCTCCTCCACCAGCTCTCCTGATCCGGGGTGGAGAGGGGCCCAGGCTGTTTCCAGGCTGGTGCCACTGTAGTGCTCGGTACAGATGGGCTGTGCAGGGAGAGGGAGGCAGGCAGCAGTCTGTGGCTCTCTCCATCTCTTTATTTGTGGAAGGGGTCTCTGGATGAATGGCTGTCCCTCCAGGGGACAGCTAGTGGGCTCACGTGGAATTTGCAATTTTCGAAAACTGGTGTCCTTGTCCTATCAGACGTGGCCAAGGCAAATACCCTTTATCTGCCTTTCAGATTCATTGCTGGGACTAAGAGTAGGTTTGAGGGTCAAGGTCAGGACAGGAAATAGCAGAGGGTGATGTAATTCCCAACCTATTCAAGTGTAACATACCGGTGCAGCTCCTGCATGATGGGACATCGGGAGGTGCGCTCCGCAGTGCAGAGGGAACTTTCACAACTCCCCTGAATGAAATCTTCCTTCCCTTTTCAAATATAAGTGCGTGGCACCTTGGCAGTTCAGGACTTTGGTTCTGAGCCTCTCACAACCGTGGTCATTAGGGAGCAATGTTAGCAGTTTTAGAAACACTTCCAAGACTATTTGCAGTGTTCATCCAGCGTGAAGTAATTAATTGCCAGCACCGGATATGTGAATTTCCTTTGCCAGGGGTGCTTTAATTGTGTGGAGTGGCAGTGTTGCTGTGGCTGAGAGAATGTACCAGCAGGGTGAGGGCAAAGGTAGGAGCACTTGGCAGGTAAGGAGCTGCAGCTTGGCTCCTGCACTGTCAGGCTAAAAATACTGCAGCCCTGGCACGTCCTGCACTCAGACAGAGGCTGCAGCAACCAGCACACAGACTCTTCCTCACCTATCCAGAATAGCAGATAGCTCCTAACAATCTGGATTGGCTCCTGTGGGCCTAATATAGTCACCACTTAGTCTCATCCTCACGAGTCCCTTTATAAAAAGATCCTTGGGACAGCCTGGTCTCTGATGAAGACTCTCTCGACAGCAGTTTCAGAGCCGTGGGAGGAAAAACAGTGTGGTGGGCTCAGAATGAGCTGCACACCTTCCCCTGGCTGCTGTGGCAGGGTGATATTCCCACAGCATCATGAGCAGTACTATGGCTGCTGTCATTTTTGCTGTTGTTACAACTTTACCCTCACCAGGAAGGTCTGTGCCCACCGAGGCAGTGCCTGATCCACAGTTACTCCGAGCACGGCATGGACAGGCACCTCCAAAGGTGGACAAAGGTGTCCAGCTCCATGAGGAGCTCCTTTGTGGATGTGGAAGAGTCAGCCAGCTGCAGCTAGCCAGAGGGAAAGGAACTGGAGGGGATAAGGGGTAGATGGGGGCAAAAACCACATGCACGAAGGGAGGCTGAGGTGAAGCCAGTGAAGAGCTCACAGAGGATCTCAGGTTTTTCTTCTCCCGAGTCACCCACCTAACCATGTTGGTATTAAAACTAAAAACTTTGGTTTGTGAGTCACTGAAGGTCTTCTTTCCAGCTCTGCAACTCCTGGAAGGTTGCAGAGTCCAGCAGTGTCCAGATGGTGTCTGTGCAGGGAGCCAGGCTCCATCTGAGCTGGGAGTGTTCATAATGAGTCCAGATTTTTGCCTCTTCGGTGTCTGTCTTGCTTCCAGAGCTGTTCCAGAGCYCAGGAGAATCCAAGTTGTCTTCTGCATCTTTCTTTTCCTCTCTCACGTGTTTTTATGCACTTYGAGGGTTTTCATAGACTCCATGTCAGTGAGCTTGCAAAAGAAAATCAAGAGTGGCAGTGCATAATTACCAGACAAAACACAGGCACATAGTTGGGGGAAGGAACTTTCCTTCACTTTTTAAAAAACARTGACCTTTTAATCAGATGCAGCAAAATATGTTGCTTAGATGAGAACTATGACCACAAAAACAACCCCAAACCAACCAGAACTTTTTTTTTTTGAAGTGAAATACGACTTTAAGCTCCCCAGAGATCAGTGACAGGTAAAGGGTGTTAAGAAGTTTTCTGAATCCAGTGAATGAAAGAAGATACAATGAATTTTCACTGTAAAAGAGGGCTTTGAAAATTGGCTTCCTCTTCAGAGTCCTGCTYCCAGGTTCTGTTTTTCCTCTGCCATCACTGGAGATCAAACCTATCTTCTTCTTCCTCTTGCAGTCCCACCTTCAGCTGCCTTCCCCATCACAACCAGGATTTAGGGCTCAGGGAAGGGATGGCTCAGTGATTTTCTCCCCCTCTGTGTCTTGTGCAGTTGCAGAGATGCTGTAAAAGCAAGGGCTGTATTTCCCCAGATCTTGTGTGGACAGAAGATAAACAACTCAAAGGCTTTAAACTTCTTTCAAACTTTGCCGCTCCTCTTTTTAAATCTCAGGGAGTGGAGTAAAGAGAAATCAAAGACTTCTTTTGGTGCTTAAGTAGGGTATTTCAGGTAGGGCGGAGCACAAACCTTCATCTGCTTTCTCCAAGAGAAAACTTCCCTTTTCCTTTAATTTTCCAAAGTCAGCTTTCACGCTGCCTGAAYGTCAGAGCAGATGGGAGCCATGAAATCATGGCAAACTGATCAGAGGRAAATGAGACATGGAGGATTTAGTTTAAAAGTTCCTTGTAAATACATAGTACTTAATCCACCTTGTAGGTCGGGGCTCACTGAAACTTCCCTTGAGTAAACCAAATTGTTCTTGTTTGTTTTGCAACCTAAAGGACAAAAAACTCAAAGAGCAAGAAAAGAAAGGGGAGATTCTTCACCGTCAGCTCCCAAAGAAAACTGAGAAAAGTCCAGTTTCATATAGACAGCCTTCTTCCTGTCTTATCTCACAGATCCAGAACACCAAGGCTCTGCTGAAGGACCGGAAAGTCGGCAAGGCTGGGGGTCCAGACAAAGGTCAGTGGGAGAAAGGCCAGTGCTGGGTCTGTGTGTGCATGAGTGGTGTGGTGCTCTGAGCCTGTCCTGTCCTGTCCTGTCCTGTCCTGTCCTGTCCTGTCCTGTCCTGTCCTGTCCTGCCTGGTGTGTGCCTGTGAGCAAAGACTCCGGGTTTGCATTCCCTGCGGCTCTGGGGGTGGTGTGGGAGGCAGGTCTGGGTCATGTCAGCACAGGTGGAATGAAACGYCACCATGAGGTTTCCATGTTTCCATGAGAAAACCACGCTGGTGCTCAGCAGTCAGGAGTCTTCACTTCGTGTGTTTGACAGAATTCCTACAGTGCTTTAAAGAGGCAGTTTCTTTCCCTGTTTACACATCCTCACACACAATCATCCACACTCACGCTTTGTGATGTTTTGAAAGCATCACCACCCACCCCGGATCACCCAGGAACCAGAGCTGGTAGCCAAGCACCTTCCTACCAGACACTGTGTTTTCCTGAGGGGGGGCTAAGGAGCAGCATGGGAGGAGTCCCTCGAGACCTCGAGGAGTCCCTGGGAGGAGTTGATGGTGGAGGAATGGGAAAGAGGCAGCCTCAAGGAAAGGCAGGTGGGACTGCTAACCTCAGCGACTGCCCATTGGGAGGTGGGGAATCGTGAGCAGTGAAAGGAAAGGATGTGACAGCCAGAGGAGAGCAGGGCACTAATCACAAAGGGCAGCCTGAGAGGGGTGGGTGAAAACTGCTGGCAAAAGGAGGGCAGAGAAAGGAGTGGAGGAAAAGGGGAGTCAGCAGGGAAAATGGGGTGTGGGCAGTGCACACCTGGATGGGAGACTTGAGGAGCAGGAAGGTGATGTAGCCCACTGATAAACAGGGACCTAAATGAGGGGAGGTCACTACAGACTGGTGTGGGGAAATACAGTGATGTAAAACATTTACAGTGGTGTCAGGGGGTTGTTCAGAGTGGTGGCTTGTGATGCTTTCATGCTCATTGTCATGACTTGATAATTTATCATTTGTTGTGTTCAATGTGAAAAAAATTGTCCAAATAGTCTGGCAGCACAGGAACCTCTGCTGCAAGGTGGCAGGAGTCCAGAGAGCTGGTCAGGAATGGCACATACTTCCTGTGAAAAAATGTAAAAAAAAAWTTAAAATGCYCATTTTGCTCAGATTTGCTGTCCCTTTTGGGAGGAAGGCACAGGGGGAAGAAAATCTAGTTCATTTTTTCCTCTTTATGTTTCTCCCTGCTTTTTTGTTCTGAAAATCATGCAGATCTCAGCTAAAGCATCTGTCTGCTTATGGAGACTATGTTTTGACACATCTTAAATAATTTTGACCAGTTTTAGAAAGAAACTGAAGGTTGGATTGAACTTCTTTCTACTTTTACTAGACAAGTGTGAGCTTTCATCCTGCTCATCCATTCAGCTCTCAATCCCTGACAAGACCATCCCTCCACAAGAAATACATGTGAGATTTGTGGCTGTGACCTGAGTGCTGACAGAGCTAAATTATTTTAGGTCCTTTTTAGATGATTTGAGACCGAGGGAACTGATGGAATAGCTACCAGTTAATTCAATTAGGGGGACCTGGCAATCAGGTTCCTGGGACAGCTTTCCATCAAGGCAGCAAAATGTGCTTGCTTGTGATTAGCTTGGCATGAGGCAGTGCCAGCATTCCATAGGAACTGAGGAGATCTTCTCCACGAGCTGTTTTGTTTGACTGGGCCAAATCCTGCAAAGGTTGTTCCATTTATTTTCGGCCCTTGCTGGAGGAAGGTTCTTGCTGAAGCTGATGCAGCAAATCTGTTCCAACTGTGTAACAGCCTGAATCTGGCCCGGTGCTGCTACTCCATATTTACATGTGTGAAACCAGGAACAGATTTTGTTACAAAAGGCAAGAAGAGCCGCCAGGGATTAACTCACTGCCCTCCCCTGTGCCTCTAGGTGTGTCACTGAATACAGGCCCAGCAAGAGCCACACAAACTTGTGCTAAGAARGGAGAAATGTGAGATTTCTCAGGCGTGGCGTTAGAGGGTATAATTAATACAAACGGCTTGGAGACGTCTGTGATTTTCCCTTTCAAGTCCCTGTCTCAGTTTAAGCACTTTTCCTGCCTGTGAGGAACAGGGCAGATAAATTACCCGGGAAACAACGGCATTAGTATTAAGGGAGGGTGGGAGAATTGGGTTCTGAGTGAATCCCAGGCCCAGATCTGCTGTAGCTGGTGCATTTATCAGGTTCCTGTGTGGGAGGTGCCGGCCAGGGCACACAGTGCTGGTAACTGCAAAGTGCTCTTCTATTTCCCTCTCCCATTGCTTTGCAGACTCCGGCGGTGGCGTGAGCCCTTTCCACGAGCCCCTGGCACCCAAGACGGGCTGTGTCACTTCCAGCTCCCTGGAATACCTGGAGGTCCAGCAGCCGCCCCCCAGGACCCCCCGGCTCCTCAAGAGGCAGGAATCTCCCCAGCCGGAGCCGTCCCGGATCGGGGGCCGGGCGAAGGACTCCCCTCTCATCCTGAATATTGTGCACTCCTTCGAGTCAGTGGACAGAGAGGACCAGATAGACCAGGTTTCCCCCTCTCACCAGTACAGAATTTTAGGCTCGCCAATGAATTTCCCCTACAAAAGCTCAAGTGAAAGGACACTCTCCCCGCTCTTTCCCCCGGGGAGCACATCCCCCATCCACCCCACCCAGGTCTCTTTCACGTACGAAGAAAAAGCATATCAGGCAAAGGAAGAAGCAGTGTCCCCTACTCAGCTGGTGCCCAGCAACCCCCTGGGCAGCCCAAACTGTGTGAAAAGCAGGGGCAGGTTCCCCATGATGGGGATCGGACAGATGTTGCGCAAGAGGAACCAGACCATGCAGTCGGCGGGCGAGAAGCCCCTGGAAGCCAGGATGCCTCAGCTGCAGCAGATGAGCCCCACACAGATTTCCTTCAACACAGAGCCTGTCAGCGGCCAGTGTTAGTCTGACACCCTGGGATTTGCACTGCTTTTCTCTGGGATCCAACTTTTTTCTCCTTTAAGCAAGAAGGGAAAGCCACAGGCATGTTGCTGTCACTACGGGATACCCCGCAGTGGTGCAGCACAGGAAATTGGAGGTTTGCTTGCAAGGAAGGCATTGTCCTGCATATTAAAGTTGAAAGAAAAGGGCTCTTCTTGTGCCATTAAGAAATATTCGCATTTGGCATCTGACTGTACAGTAAAACATCCTGCAAGAGCTGCGTGAATCTGTATTTTCACTGCTCTCGCCTGCTGTCGCAGCGAGGTTGGTCGGAAGAACCGCGAGCACCGAGGGTTTGGTTCCTCCAGGGAATCTGTGGTGCCACGGATGCCGGGCCAGGATCTGTGGTGAGACTGTCCCTGCTGCACCTGCCTGTGCCACACAGCACGTGGTACTGCTGCAGGCATTGTCCCTGGGGCAGGCAAGGGGGAAAACCCCAGATACTCTGTCCAAAGKGAGCTTGCTGACAAGCCCTGCCGAGAAGATGAAGGTGGTGAAAGCTTGAATAAAGACACGAGTGGTCTARTTCAGAAAAAGTGGGAATATTGGAATTCCAAGCAGATTTTACTGTTAATTACATAAAGTAGGTAATAACACAATCATTTTTTTCATAAAGAAAACTATGATTTAATCATGTCACAAGAAACATGATTATTTAAAAACAAGTGTCATCGTGTGGAAATTCACTGCATTAAAGGCCGGTTCCTTTTATATGAGGGGTCTGCAAGCAGGTGCTTCAAACAGAAATCCAGATTGCAACAGGCTGTGTTTAAACAATCAGCCAGCGCCTGCATTAGCCCCTGTTACATCAAGGCAGCATTGGACACACCCAAAGGCTTCTCTGAGACTGCAGTGAATTAAAGACTAATAAAGGACACAAGAACCTGTACCAAGTCTGTTTTATACTCCAAGATTGGTAATGTAGTGGTTACCAAAAACTGGTTATGAGCAGTGAAGATTAAGTTTCTTAAAATACACCATGTTCTGTATACCAGTCTTTTTTTTTTTTTTTCTAAGTAAATGATACATCTGAGAGGTTGGCAACATCTTTTTGGTTCTGTTTCTGTCCTCACACCCTTTCCTATAAATGAGAAGGTTTAGCCAAAGACAAAGACTGCTCTTTTCTCTTGCCTGTATCATCCCTGTGTACGTGTTTGTGTATTCAGAGCATCTCAGCAAAGCTTGTTCCAGTCTGGTTCCCCCATGGGCAGCCCTGGCCCACACTGCTCCCACCACTGAATGTCATTTCCAAACCCAGGARGCAGAGGTGGTGTCTTCTTGTCCTTGGAAGGTGGGATGTTGCCACTGGTAGGAATCCAGGCCCTATTTTCATCCATACTTTTACAAACAATTCCATTGCCCCCTTGGTGTCTGTGCAGAYGCTGAGGGTTCCCCCTGTTTGGGAAGTTTTCCTTCCAGTTGCATGAGCAGGATATTCAGAGCCAGGGTCAGGAGGGGCAGCAGAGGCAGGGGAGCAGGTCCCCAGCAGAGCCCATAGCTGAGCCTTTTTCCTGGTTTGCAGCATAACATGGGCCTGGCACCAAAATCTGCAGGAGAAAATGGACATTAATCCAAATACTGACAGACAACCGGACTGCTCAGTGCTGGCAAAACCAGCAGAGTGRTGCCCAGAGTACCTGTCTCATCCCTGCAGGTGGGACCTTCCCCTCAGCACTGGAGGTTGGCACTGGAGAGTCCACGTGCATCTTGGACCCTTCAGTGGAGGGAGTTGTGCTACCTGTAAAATGGTACACATGAATGCCCCAATATGATGAGAAAAGACAGCCCTGAAATAATTTTACCYATTTTCAGATCAAGAAGTGTTGCAWTCTGCTTGTAGAGGGCACCTGTGCATCCCAGGGGGCCGTTTTAATGCCTTCATTGGTAAATGTCAGAGCATTTTCATTCTCTTCATGCTAAGAACACATTTGTGGGCAGAGGGAGACTACTGAAATCAGGGACCACTGAAGTCAGGGACCACTGAAATCCCCCCCTTTGTGTGCATCAGACTCACATACCCGAACAGATGGCAAATGCCGACTTGAATTACAAACTCAGGTTTATTTGGAACCCAATAAAAGGTTGGGGGAGGCAGGAAAGAGACACGTTTTGGTTGGGTATTTTTTTGTGGAAACACAGGAAGTACGTGTAAGAATCAGACTGAAAATAAGTGTTAAATCTTATATTTATAGAGAATATAGGAGTACTGCACTGCTAAAACATAACCATGTATTCAGCATAGCCAGTAGCTGTGTACAGTCCAACTGCAGTGACCACAGAAGGGACATACTGAATACCATAGTGGAAATTCCAGGGGCGAAAAGCTGTATTTGGTATCATTATTAAATATGTGTACTTTTTGAACAAGGTTGCCACAGACTGCTGACTTTGTTTGCCAGGTCACTGTGTAGCAAAGTGACAAAAACTACAGGGCCAGGTTGGATGGGCTTGAAGCAACATGGTCTAGTGGAAGTTTGAAATCTTTTTCTGGTGTTTGCCTCAGTCTTGGCACCAAACCTGTCATGAACCTGTTTGACAGCTGAGAATACACCTTACCCTTCAGGTTGGGTGTTGGGAAAAGAGCAGTTCTGAGCTTTGGTGCAAGATGGAAACACCTCTGTGGGGCCTCTCTGAGCTGCTGATCACATGCAGAGCCCAGCAGAGTCAMTGAGCAGCTGTGAAACACTTACAGGAGGGTTTTGCAAACTGACTGATCACTGGGCAGCAGTTCAGGATCCAGAGTGGTAAAAAGTGTTTTTGTTCAGGCTCTTCTGCCTGGAAAAACAGGTGTTGGATTTATTCAGTGAGAAAGAGCAGAAATCAGCAGCTGTTGCTGAAGGTGTTGGTCTTTGTACTTCCTCTGCAAACGGGTTGCTAAATGCTAAAAAAACTTCACTGCTTGTAGCACCCCAAGCTCATATGGGCCACRCTTATCCAGAAGTGAGCAGAAAATTCAGGGGCACTATTGCTGTGTGCAGGAGTTTGGATTTTGCCTGTCTCTTCCCTGATTTTTCCATCCTCTGTGGCCACAAATGGTCAGTTTTGTCTCATGTATTCTCCCTCCACATGGCTTCCTTGGAGCATCACAGAACTGTTCAATATTTGATCTTGAAGGAAGCCTGTAATAGGATTTCTGTTACTGAGGCACAGGCAATCAGAAGAACAAAGGGCCTCCAGACAGAGCCTGGAGTGGGTTTGGAGTTTGCAGGAGCCTCTCTGCTGTCTCCCTGCTGATGCCAGGAGAGAAGAAATAAGATGTTTATTGAGTAAGGGTGAGGTGCTAAGCTTGTTTTAAAATTAAACTAATTTTATAATATTTATTAATGTTTTTATGAAGAGCACTATTCTACCTATACAAGGGAAAACATCCCAATTCCTTGTATCTCTTACAAGCAGAAAGGACAGAATTTAGAACAAAGAAAGGTCACCAGAGGCTTTATTTCCAGATGGTTGTTAGATAAAATGAGGTTTTCTCTCCCATCTCTGCCTGCTCCCAGACAATTTGCCCATCTGTGGACTTGGGACCATGTTTCCTGTGCATCCCAATGAGCTGATTGGAGTTTCCTCTAGATGGTCACCAAACCTTATGAAATCTGGAAGATGTCTGATTTCAGACTCCCTTTGGTTAGAAAGCAGCCAGGAGGGCTCTGACATTTTTCAGGAGACTGAGGGATGCTGGAATATGGGATCTGTGACAGGTGCTCCCAGGCATGACCTTTTCTGACAGCTCATAACCAGAAACCCAAGGCCTTTTTCTATGTTTAAACACGAAGGGAGATTTCAGTTGTGAAAGAACCAATCTGCAATGGGTCTGCCTCAACCTTCACAGCAAAMACTACTCAACATTTCGCATTCCCAGCCCCAGAGACAGGAGATTCTCTCAGTTTCTCCTGCGTGGCAGAAGAGGACACGACAGGCTTGTGCAAAGGTGTCACTGCAGTTGCCAGGGACGGGGCCTCACTCCGTGGGCGTGCAGTGACAAARCTGTCACTGGTCACCAGCTCTCCTGGCCTGAAAGGCTCCCAAGTGAACCTGAGAGGTTTGAACCTGCTSTTAACATTTCTGGAGCCTCCAGGCTCTGTTGGGAGTGACCTGCAGCAGGGCTGGATGCCTGGGCGCAGAGTCCTGGATGAAAAGGCCTGAATGCTCGTGCAGGGAGAGCAYTTCAGAGTATGAGGCTGGGGAAAACAAAGTGTCCGAGAACACAGATTTAGGTAAAATGGAAATGCATCTGGTGCCTCTCCCCAGACTGAAAGTAGTTCTGTGCTAACCTTTCCCCYTCCTAAAGAAGTGGGATGATGCTTTGGAAAGGCTCAGCCCTTCCAGCAGCTGTGTTTGGGGTTTCTCTGCTGAGCCAGCATTCCCAGCAGCACTTCCTGCACAACGTTCACTTCGGCTGGAGAAGCTCCACTGCAGTTCCAGGGCTGGTGCCACATCTGAAGGATGGAAAGGGAACTGCCAGGGAGGCTCCCTGCCAGGYAGGGCCATCAGGAGAGGAGCTCAGGCCTGGTCCAGGGGGAGCAGCTGCCTAAAATCACAGGTACACACAGGTGTTGTCCCTGAGGGCCCGGATGCCTCTCTTGGAGCTGGAGAGGGTGGGCCCCACAGCTCTCCTTTGGGAGGCATTCAGTACAGCTCACAGCCAAAAMTGCACACTGGACAGGTGTTTCAGTGTCTGTTCTATCAAGAAATTCCTGGGAAATGGGAAATTCGGGGTCTGTGTCTGCTGCCTTTACTGTACGTCTGCAGAAATGTCGGAGGGGCGGAGCAGAGCAGATTGTCTGGCGCCTCACAAGGACAGTGGATCACCAGGCCCCAGGGGCCCCTCTTACAGCACTTAATTTCAACTTTTCAGCCACAGATGCAGCTGCTTGTGACTCTCTGTCCTTTCCTGGTGAGTGGGTAGGGATGTGGGCCTTCAGCTCTGCTGGGAGTTTCCCGTGGAGCTGCACTGGTGGCTTTGCCCTGAGTGGGAAATGCTCRGCTGTCCTGGGGTGCCCATGGGTTGAGTTCTGCATTGCTGCTGTTTCTCAGGGTGCACTACCTGTGGGGTTCAGCCCCTCCAAGGCTGCTGAATGCATGAGGGGGTGTTGGGTGCATCAATCCCTGCAGTTGCTAGCCACAGTTGCCATTCCCCTTCTCCTCCATATCCCACAGATGTGCTGAGGGACAGGGATGGGGCAGTGCTGCCCGTGTGAGTCCAGCAGGGAGCTGCCAGTGCTTCAGAGCACTTGGGCTCTGACCTGGCAAACCCCATGGATGGAAAACCCTGAGTTTTCTTTTTCTCTGAGCTGTGCTCTCTTTTCCACGTGGAAGAGATGACATATTTAGGTCTGCTCTCCAGAGGGAARCTCTAAGCTAGCTGCAGCTGAGGGCAGTCCCTGAGTTTGCCTGGGCTGAGGCACCAGGAAAGGACTCATGTCCAAGGTGTGTGCCAGTCCCTGCTCCAGGACATGTTTGTGCCACTTGGTGTCCGTCTGTCCTGCCTGTAGCTGTGGGTAGAGCCATGGGAGACACTTGTGCTCCATCCTGAGTGAGGAAGGAGCTGGGTTGGCAGATGGCCTGGAGCTGGGAGTAGAGCACGTCAAACACTTACTGTGTCTCCAAGTGTCAGCAAAATGCTGTCTTGCATGCCCCCAGCCCAGGTTTTTCCTGGGTTGAGATCCCACATTTCACTGCAGGGGAGGGGAGGACGTGCTGGGGTCATAATCTGGGCTGCTGTGATTGCCTGGCCTCTGGTCCAGGCTGGGAGCCCTGGCAYGGGAACCTGAGGTGACAGGAGCCCTGAATGGACACACCCTTAGACCTGCAGGACCTGTGGTCTCCACTGATTTCCCTGCCCTTGAGCCAAGGCTTTGCACACAGTGCAGGATTTTTCGTGAGGTTAAAACCCTTTATTAGCATGAGGGACGGGACACCCTTCAAAAGTCCAAATCCAACCATTCCTCTGACAAGCAAGCCTCGACTCCCACCATTTCCACCAGTGACTGGTCAATCTCAGAGGACTTTTCTGCCTCAGGAAGTTCCACCTGCACACCCACTGTTAGCAGGGAGGGAAGAASCTCCCTTTGCCTTCACCAGCGTGGAAAAAAGCTCCGGGTTGCGCCTGTTGCTGAGTGCTCAGCGGAGCCCYTGGGCCCAGGCTGGGGGGGGTTTGGAGCAGTCTCCATAGTGATTAATTGCATCCCCGCCGACAGGGCAGCGTGACTTGGCAGGGGGAATGGGCTGCAGAAGCAGGAATAAGCCAGGCAGGGACTTGTGAGGCTGAGCAGACCTGCCCTGTGCTCCCACAGCCTCTCCTGCTCTGTGGAAGGTGTTCAGGTGCCAGCACAGCGCTGAGGCAGAGGTGGAGAATTCCCCCTGTCACCCAAACAAGTGATTTCATGGCAGATGAGACTTCCCTGCCCGCCACACCTGATCCAAATGCATCAGCGATGAGGAGGCGCAGGCTGACAGCGCCGGAGGATGAAAATCCTCCTGGTGTTTCCTGGTGCCTGTGCTGAACAATCCTTCCAGGAAACAGGGATGTGGCACCCACCCGAGCCCTCTCACGGCCTGTGCTGTGGGATACCTGGGCCAACGTCCTGTGAGACTGATTTAGGGCTGCTCAAACGTTACAGGGAAAAGGAYGTCAGGAAACAAATACCTTGCACATTTCTGTCTTTCCTGGGAGAGCCTAACGCTGTGTGCTCAGGCAATTCCTTCTCTTCCCAGCCCATCCTTTTCTCAGAATATTTCCACTGCTTGAATTGTGGTTGCCAAGACAGCAGCTTGCGTGGACAGTATCATCTTTACTCAGTCACCTGCAATACCCTTTGAATGAAGACACCAAATCCCAAGTCAGTGCCAGGCTGGGAACCCGATGATTTACCTGTGCCTCCCCAGTTGAGGATGGGAATACATTTGGCTTTGGATTAAGGATGGGATTACATTTGGGATTGGATTGACGATGGGATTACAGGGCAATTAGGGAAGATCAGACTCACTTGTCCAAAGGGATGCTGACACCTCAGAAACAATTCTTACAGGCATTGTACACTGACCATCCTCAAATCCTTTTAGGCATGTTAAATGAAACCTTAAAAGTCAATTCCTCAAACCCATTGTGGTTTGTACTTTGTGCTGGCGTGCTGAGGGACAAGAAAGGCAAACTGCTGGCAATTACCCGTGTCACAGTGTCACACTCTGCCTCGTGTCCCAGGCAGCACCATGGTGACAGCCCTGCTCAGACCCAGGTACTGACCTGGAAACATGAGATGGCTGCGGGGGGGTTTTCGTCTTTGAAAGAAAAAGTAATTGGTGCCTTGGAATGGCTGCTGTGCCTTCAGAAACTGAAAGAGCTACTGAATGTACAGTATTTTTAAATAACTWGTCATGTAAACCTAGGGTTGCAGTCATGAATTCATGTATTTTAATAGACACGAATCTTATTGCTCCTTAATATCTAAAAATCCTTGTGCTCAACTTCCCCGTATTTTTTCTAGMAAGGGGCCTTCCCAAAGCAGCCATGCTTATGCAGAGGGCTTGGACAAAAAATAAGTATAAAGGATGGCTTGTCTCAGATAAGACAGGACAATGTTTTTACTATTCTTATCCCTCCCTTTGATCTTCTCTCCAAGTAGTTGCTGATGCTGTTTTTAGTGGTTTAGGTTTGTCTGCGCACCCCTTGAGRGTGGAAGAACTGCTCCAGTCACATGTCCAAAGGCACCACAGGACTTGGCAGGACTCCYTCAGTGATCTTCAGTGGTTGGTGATATTCATGCATGTGCAACTTTGTCCTTAAAACTGAGGCCTGGATTGTCTGGGAAAATGGTGGCTTTTGGAAAATTTTACAAAGTTTCCTGACTACTACTTACCCCCTGTAATTTGTGCACATCTGATAAACAGTTGTATTCCTTAGGCTGCATGAAGTTTACCTGTATATTTTGAAGTTCAAAACTTCTGCTGGGATGCTTTAGCTATGAGAAGCAAATTTTGTTTGCTGTGATGGTGAGAGGTGAAAGGGAGCAGGAGGACTTGGGGCGTGGCAGATGTGCTTGTCCGTAGCAGTCAACAATAAGGGAAGAACAGGCACAGGTTGTAAAACCTCTTGCAATGAAAAGCAAGTTGCTGGAGAGCCAAAATCCAAGAGAAATCTGTGGACAAGCAGAGCAGGAGTTGCTGCTCTGTTGCTAGGTGATGGATCTGTTATCATGCTAATGACAGTGAAGGATGATACTGGTACCGATAAAACATCTTTCATCTGAGAATTACCAAGGGTTTTCCAGACAGCAAGGCTGTATTATTCCCATTTACTAGAGGCACAGACAGAGATGAATTGATTTGCCAAAGGTCACTGACGGATTTCAGAATAAGAAATTGCCCTATTTGAGTTTTATTAGGCTGGGGATTGCCATAAACCCTTTCTTTGCTATCAATTCTTTCCCCTCCCCTCATCCATCACCCCCACATCCCTCTCTCTTGAGGGGACCTGCTCCTGTCTCGTTTGTCATTCTTGTCCTGTTTGGATTACAGGATCCCCTGGCCCTCGAGCGTGGCCTAGCAGGGGTTGTGGAGGGCAGAGCACTCRCATGGACCAAGCTCAGATGTTTTGGAGCTGCATGAACAAGAAGAGAGCAACCATTTCTCCGAGGTACTCTGACCAGGGGAAATCCAAGGGGCTCCTCAGGGGCAGCAGTGCTGTGACTTTGGGGTGAGGGCTTTTGGCGTTCCCCCCCTTAGACACTCACCCCCAGCACAGCCCATGAGAGGCCAAGAGGCTGTGTGAGGAGAAATGCAAACTCTCCTAAACCCCCCCAAAACATCTCTCCCTGGCTGTCTGCACGGCTCTTCCCAGTACTGGGAGTCCTCAGGTGTGAATCAGTGCAGGCATGAGTCAGGCATCGCTTTTTGTTAGAGATCGTGAGGGAAACACGGCAAGCCGGAATTCTGGCACTTGTGGGAGAGTAACTGTTTGATTTCTGCTGGAAGAACAGCATTTCCATGATGRCCAGGAGCAGCCTGCATTCCTTGATGAGCTGGTGTAGTCTGACCAGGGGAGCAGGGTGGGAACACGGGGAATGYCTGCAGGAGAGGTGTAGGGAGTCATCCTCCTCTGGAGTCAGAGCTGGATGTGTGTGCCACCAGGTGCCTCCTAAGATCTTCCAAAGACACAAACCCAGCAGCTTCCCCTGTCTCTGAGAGGAACACTGGGACTAGGCATGAAAAACAGGGCTTTTACAGCCTCGATTTCCTTTTCTTGATGTGTGAAATGGGGAAGTACCTCACCTCTAGCTGACTGTCACTGTGAGAAATTAACCTAGTCTTTCTACAATGCAAATTGCATCCACGGGAGGTGTTAAGCATTTGAATTACTCTGCTCCTGCTTTTCCTACTTCCCAGAGTACTGGCAGGGTTTCCTCAGCCTCACTTAMTTCGGGGCAGGAGGACACAGCCCCAGAACAACTGGAGCACAGGAGCCAAAGAGCAGCTTTATGGGCTTTGTTCAGTTTGTGTAAAAGACCAAGACACTTTAAAACCTCAGGGCATGTCTGTCAAATGGATCCTACTGGGCTGCTACATCCTCCTAATTGATGTAGGGCTGCCACTGAGTAGCAAAGAAAAAATCTGTGTTMGCTCCAGTCCTGAAAAACATGTGTTGCAGACATGAATTTAATGTTAGCAGGTGCTCTGCTGGATTGGGACTGGTTTCCTTCACCACAAGAAAAACAAAATCCAGCTAAAAAGTCCCCAAATCAAAGCCCAAAATGTGAACTGACACTTTTGTAGGTAAATGCACACTCAGGGCAAGCAGGGATATTAGGAGCAGGGGAGCAGGGTGAAGTAAGCCAAAGAAAACCCCTCATGGCCCTCACAGTCTTAGACTTTGGGTTATGCTTGAGCCTGGCTTGCAGGAGAGCCTGGAAGTTCTGCACTTGATTAACTCCTTCCAAAAAGTCACTTCAAAGCAGGGACAGAGAGCAGCAGGAGGGAGGCAGAACGAGCTGATCTCAGAATTGTTTAAAACTTGGCAGCTGGGCCAGCCTTTGATAATAAAACTCCCACCACTTCACTCTCAAAGGAGAGAAACAATGCTTATCTTCAAACCTGCCCTGCAATCCTGATAAGGCCTTTGTGCAGCACACTATGGGACACTAGGAGGGGGTTAAACAGAAAAAAAACCCTTAAACTACCGTTTTCTGTCATTCTATAAGGAAAAAAATTTCAAAATGGACGCAAACTGGTTCAGATTTGCTCCRGGCTTGCACCAGTTGCTCGACGAGGGGTCTGGACTGTGTTGAAGGCACACCTGAAGGGGAGGACCTGAGCTCTTTGCCTTTGACTTGCAGCCAAGGCTTTCCTGAGGTGGCCCCTTCCCAGAAGCAGCACAAGGCTTTCTGTTTCAGCTGCAGCCCTGGTAGAGGGCAGACTGCTGGACCAGATCCCATGGATATATCCCAGATCAATCTGTTTCACAGCCAAACTCCCTCCACAGCCCACTCTTCCCTCTGGCAGTCCCTCCCAAGCCCCTCTCCAACAGCCCTAGGCTCACTCCAAACCCCAAACCTAATCCTAACCTCAGCAGCAAGGGATGGCTGACCTTTGGATGCTACCCAGGATCATCAGAGTTTGGGAATCCTGGCACTCTTCTTTGGGAAGATCGCACAAGGTGTGGGAAAGACGGAGCCTGAAATTAAAATATTGCTTGTTTCAGTTTTTGAAAGGAAACAAAGAGAATAGGATTTCAGAGGAATGGGCAATGCACCCCTGTCCCAGCTAAGCCCTGTGAGAGAGGAACTTGTTGCTTCTCTGTGGTAGTTGGAGTGCCTGGAAGGTTTCCTCAAGGATCAGCAGGGAATTTATGCCAGGTACTACACCAAACAAATGGAGAAGAGCAGGATAACAGGGAGTTTGTTTTGGTCAGTGTGATAATCCTCCAGAAGSGATGTCTATTTTCTGCAGGCCCTGCAAAAAGGAGCATTTGCAGGGGGGGTTAGGAGGAAAAGTTTAAATTAGTTTTACAGATGCTTAAGGGGAATTTCCCCTCAAATTCCACGGGGAGATAAGGCAGGGGGCCTGTTGGGTGGTGCAGAGCCTGTGGCTCTCCTGGTGTCCCCTCTGAGGTAGGAAATGACTCCTGGGCACCCCACGTGTGACAGGAGGAGGACAGGCAGCAGGAGGGTGGCTGGATCCTCATTCCTCTCCCTCAGATCCCCACAGGGGGCACGATATAGATCAGTCTGCTTTGCATCCCACAGCCCTCCTGAAAGCAAGGAGGAAAAAAGGAGTCCTCCCAATTCAGGCACCAGTTCTTGCTTTTGTCACTCACTCCTGTCAGAGCCCATTTGTCAGAGGCTCTGTAGGCTCAGCACCCACAGCTCCTCCACACAAACCTTCCCAGCACATGAGAGGCTGGGCCATCCTTCCTCCCCATCCCCTTTTCTTTTCTTTCTCAACCAGCATTCATTTGTTAAGCAGGAACTCATACACTAAAAACACCCCTGGTCAGGTCGAGATCCACACGAGTAGCAAAGAGCTCACAGCAATAATACAGCCGCCAAAAAATAAGCTAGAAATATAATTTAACTCTCGTATGGATGATAAACCACATTTGTCTCGGTGACTTGAGGCCTTGCACAGCCACAGACACAACAGGTTGCCTTGAAAGAGAATGGTTTCAGTCTCAGCCTTCCCAGCAAGTGATAGCCCCTGGCAAATGCTTCTGAATCCAAATATCTCCTGCCACCAAAGCCTGAAAAATCCCTCTATGGTACACTGTGTCTCTGTGTGCCTCTGGCTGACTTCTCCAACCTGCCTGTGGTTTCTGGTTCAGATCCCCATCTTTTCCTGGATTTGATAGGTATAATACAGGCATAATGATACCTTTTGCTGATTCTGCACTTGACAGGAGCATGCAGGATTGCTCTGTGTGAGTTGGGGCTTTTTTATTATTTACAATGGTAYGCTTTGGCTTGGAAAAGGAAGGGTGACAATTCCAACAGCTCGTTATAATTCACTGTTTGGGTTCCTTTAATCACAGATGAAGGTGGGGRGTTCTGGTATTTTCAGATGGCCCCAGAGCTGATGACCAGGGTCTGGCTGGAGGCAGCCCACTCATTAATGCTGGCAAAGGTTTCATTCCCAAAACCTCCCTTTGGAAGGGTTTCTGTGTTGTGCAACTGTCACCTTCAAGATAAGGAAACGTTCAACTGCTGCACATGGAAGGTTATTTTGGACATCATGGTGTGGCAGGAAAAAGGTCAGAAGCCACTTTAAAAACTGATTTTCTGGTCCCTCTCTAAGCATCAGGTGTGGAAAAGTCTTTTGCTTCATGCTCAGCACAGGGATTTTCATATGAAATGGATGCTCCACTATATATAGGTATGTCATGATGCCTGTAGGACATGTTGGCATTACACATCCCACTTGACATGCCCTATCAACGTGGGCTGAGTAGTTTCAGGTTGTGTTTAAATAAAAGTGACTATATTTTTTTCTTGTGAGCACAAGGCAGTTAAAAATATCCTGTGGTTACTGCTTTGAAAATGCCTTCAAGCCAGCTTACTCCTGTCACGAGGACAGGGCGATGTGACAGCCACATTCAAACACTCAGCTGCAGAGCCAGCTTGTCAATGGGAGCAGACCTGACCATAAGGAGAGGTGGGATGCCTTTCCCTGGCCACCACAGCCACCASACTGACCCCACGAGCTGCCCCTGCTCCTCCCTGGGCTGCTGGTGAGACATGCCCAGTGTTAGCAGAGACTGCACACAGGACAGGTTCTGCCTGTGGACTTTATATATTTATATATTTATAAAGTCTAACTCTGCCTGACAATGAATGTACAGCCCATAGATTGCATTTCCTGTTGGGGAACTACTTCACAAGGCAGAGCCATGATAACCCAGGAAAAGTGGAACGTGTTCCTGCAATGCTCGCAGTCACAGAATGGGCTTTTGTCACTCCTAAGTGTGTTATAAATACAGTCAGCTGCAGGATCCAGACCCAGACCTGCTYCCTGGGCTGTGTGGATCCTCCTGAGCTCAGAGGAGAAAAGAGGGGCCAGCAGTAAGTCTGAACCCTGCTTTTCCCTGGAGGCTGAATGCTTTTGTGTCCACAGACTCAATTGTGCTCCCACCTGCACATAAACATGAGCCTGACACCWCTTGGATGTGGATTGGAGCTCTCTCCTGAGCCACTTCCGCTCATGCTGAGGGTGTGAGTCCAGCTACACAAAAAAGAAACCTCAAACTGCCAAAAGCCAGGGTCAGGGGGCTGCAAGCTGCTTTTGGGTGCAGTACTGAGRCCGAGGAGTGAGGGATGGTGCAGTGCTGAGCGCTCACTGAGGTTTGGCTGCATCCCCTGGTGGGCTGGTGTCCTTTGCAGAGATCAGGGAGAGGCATAAAGTCCCCATCCATGCAGAGGGACGTGAGGGAGGGAAGGATTTCCTGTGCCCTGAGCATCAGCGACAACCCACAGTGTGGTGTGCCGGGGCAAATCTGCACCCTGCTTTGCCCTACAGAGAGAAAACAGAACAAACAGCACAGCAGCAGCTGCATGAACACCATGTCCRAGCTTTCCCACCCATCAGGGAGCTCAGGTGAGGTGGAGGCCTCAGAAGTCTCTTTGAACTGATCCCATGAGGAAACACAGATGGTTCATGTTGTCCCTCTGTAGTGGGGGAAGGAGTGCAGAGCTCAGGACATGTCCTGAGATCACATCAACACTCTGCCAGGCTCTGAAACCTTGTCATGGCTCCGTGCAAGCAGGCATTTCACAGTGCAATTCACTCTGACATGTGTATATTTATTTGGTACAGACACACACACACACACACACACGTATGGCTGTGTCTACGCAGGCATATTTAGGGGAAATGAAAATATGCCATGTCAGCTCCTCGCACAAAGACGTGGTAATTCACACGTGGAAGTCTCCTGGCTGCTCAAGCAGTGCCAGGGTGATAACTGAACAGCCCACCCCAAACAAAGGACGTCTAGCAGCTCTTAAAAAAATCACAGGAGTGGTCAAAGCCCCTCATATCTTTTTATTTCCACACACACATTTGCAATTTCCACTGGACCAATGGCTTTTGACTGATTGATTTCACTGCTTTGAGACAGCACACATATGGAATTATTCAGGAGGTTGCTGCGCGTAATACTATGCTGGAATAATTGTTCCATTTAGCTTCATTCCCTATGCTTACAAAATCTTAGAGGAACTTAAAATAATCTTAATGTCTGTATGGGCACGTTGGCATGTTTGTGCATCTGAATGACAGAGTAAAAATGAATGTAATGCTATACCAAAGGCTGATTCTGTACACAGAAGTCAGATTTAGTACTCTTGCAGCATTGTTCATATTCTAAAGGTGTAGGTCTCCTTAGGATCCACATTTGATATCCTCATTTGGATTCAGTTTGCTTGAAGAGTTAAGGACTTGCTTGTAAATAACAGTACCAAGGGCTACATCCTGTCCAGTTTGCCTGTCAAAGAGTTAAGGAAAAAAGCCAGTGATGGTTTAATAGACAATGATGCAAAACTCAGCTTATTTATAGAAGAACAGGAAGAGGAAAATACAAACAGACCATCTCTCCTGTGGCGAGTTAGGATGAGGTTCTGCACAGCTAAAGCTGAACCAAGAGGAAGGAAAAGGGTGTTTGCTCTTGCTATAGATTTTGTGTGGTGAATGAAGATGATGTCAGGCTATTTGTTTGGCATGTGTTTTGAGGGAAGACAGATCTCTCAGACCTCGCTTGGAATTGTTGGRGTTCCCCAATTTGTTTGCTCTTTCTTAGTGGCTCTTTGGGGCACAGGGAAATGTGTCGGACCCCCAGCCTTCATTAAGGGAGAAAAATTGTAACTAGTTAGACACCTCAAAAAGTAGTGTCCTGAAATTGTCAGAAAGATCAGCAGACAAAGAGAGGAAAGGCTGTCCATGACAAACTCACTGGCATTTTCAGCACCCAGCATTCGTTGTCACTGCTGCATTTGACTGGGAAAGGCCTGCCCACCATCCCACCTCTAAAAACAGCCCAAGCCAAAAGGCTGTGCTRTCTTTAGCTGTACAATAAAGGAGGAATGTCTGTGAAGTCTCTTAGGAGATGTAAACTGTTACAGTTCCTTCAGCAGCCATGCCAAGGGAGGATATGCCAAAATGTTCAAGTTTTGACTGTCCATCCACACTTGTGTTCTGGATTCCTTTGCTCACCCAGAATTGGCCCAGTCGTTCAGAAAGGTGACAYGTGTCTGTGGTGGAAAGGAATTCATAAAGGGCCAAGGAAGGTCCCTTCGTGCCAGTTCAGCTGCATCTGTGTTGGGAACCAGAGGAAAACCATTATTTAGTGAAAAGTGCATTCCTCATCAAAACCTCATTACCAGAACAGAAGCCAAGCACTCCACAACCTCCTCACAGCTGGTGGGCTCTACCACTGCCATCTGATGAAGTACAGGAAAAGGAATCATCCCTTTTTYCCCCCTGCTTCTATTTTGAAAGGATTTGATTAACATTTAAATAGCAAGTTCAGCAATTGCCCTGTGTTGTGTATCATGCACATCTGCAACCACCTCCTATGCAAGTGTGTGGACTGTTCAACCTTTTGCCTTTCTTTTTATGGATCTCTTGGTAGCTTCCTTACCTCATTAGGCTTTTGGATTCTGAAACAAAAACTTGATRCCTGACTTCTCTGTCCCGCGTTTGTTTTTAAAGCCCCTTTTGAGRACATTAAATCAAGATCAGAGCAAATAACATTCTGGTTTAGGAGCACAGAGTGACTATTTAAGGTGTTCGGGACCTCCACATGATCGTTTATCACAACATTATCCCAGTTCAAATGTTTAATTATGGCATATTTTCAAATCCCTTTCCAGAAGCTCTATAAATACCTCAGCAACTTCTAAAAACCAATTTAGCTGCCAACACCTAAAACTATCTTTTTTCAYGCAGCCTGGCCTGTGCTTTCTCTGCTGCTACAGGAGATTCTGTTTACATCTGTGTTCTGGGAGCCCATAAATGTTGTGTCCTTTCTCTGGCTGGTATTTGCTGGCTGCCAGGGGTTGAATATCTTGCTTTGCAGACATGGCTGTGTGGTTTTGCTCTTCCAAGGGGAAAAACAAAGGTCCTCCAAGGCAGATGAAGGTGTCATTGGAAGGCTTCCCATATCCAAGCTATAATCTCCATGTATGCATGGACTTACTTGTTTTCACTGTTCAGAGCGTGGGAAAACAACTTAAAAATAGACATTTAACACATTGGCTAAGTGATATTCAGAAGATTCTGTGCTAGACGGGGGCAGAGCCACATATATGTATTGGAAAATAGTAAACTCATTGAAAAATGTGGCCTTAGTCTTTCTGGAATCATCAGCGGCTTGAGAACTGTCTGTGCTGGTACATTTATTTGGGGAAAATCCATTTATTTCAGAAAAAGATTCCTAAAATTGCCTGAAGGTTGGGAGATGGGAGGCAATTCTGCTCAAGCAAAAAAAGAACTAAATTTACCCACCTCCCAAAGAGTCCTTGCAAGCCTGAAATGGGGGACATTTCCTATTGCAGATTTTAATGCCCTAGTTTTCCTTTTYGTTTGTTTTTCCATTCACAAGGCCAGAAATCAGAATTTTGCTCAAGCTGGAGGCCTTATTTTGTGCAGAAAATAATGCCTTTTTGAGGGGGTTGATTTTTTTTTCCCSTCATGGAAGAAACTAATTTGAAATCTTTGGTAACTTAATTCACTTCAGAGGGATTTTGAGCTGATTTGCTTTGTTTGGCCAATGTACTGAAAGATCCCTTTTATTTTCTCAGCCCTAAGCAGCATCCAGTCAGTGCCTCTTCTGAAATGCTCTTTATCTAATCTTGTTTGTGATAAAATCCCGGCATGGTTTGTGTTGGAAGGGACCTTAAAGCTCCTCCAGTGCCATGGCAGGGACACCTTCCACTATCCCAGGTTGCTTCAAGCCCTGTCCAGGCTGGCCTTGGACACTTCCAGGGATCCAGGGACAGCCACAGCTTCTCTGGGAAATCCATTCCAGTCCCTCCCCACCCTCACAGGGAGGAATTCTGTCCCAATATTGAATCAAACCCTGCCCTCTGGCAGTGGGAAGCCATTCCCCCTTGCCCTGTCACTATAATTTAAACTCTTTATGTTGCCTTTTCCCCAACCTGGAAGTGAAACTCAAGATAATTTTAGTAAGGAGGTAATATAAAAGGGGATCTTTAATGAAGGCCCGGCAGAGGCAGTTATGGGAAGATGTCCACAAAAGCCCACCACCCTCAGGGGTGAGTACATTTTTAAAGGCTTTAGGAAATTAGCATAATTGATAAAAAGCCCCAGTTAGGAGGACAAGTGGGGATACAATTCCCCCCCTTCTCTAGAGCCCCCCCTTCAACACCAGCTGTACTTTGTCCACAAAAATGCATCTCAAAGACTTGTTCTCAACCTTGGTAGCCTGGAAGAACCAAGATAGCTTTGGAGCCTTGTACTCCACCCAGGACTTGGAGCCCTGGAATTTGTTTTGTCTTTCTGCTCAAGGAGAGGAAAAGCACTGGGAGAATGAGTCACTAATACAATAGACTGCAGAGCTCCAAATATATGTGTGAAGAATACAGAGAACATATAAAAGGAAAAAAGGCAAAATTAAATGGCATCATTTAAAATGGTTTTGCAACCCCACAGTAAAAGTGAGTAGTGGGAGGCCCACCTGGAAATCCTGGGAAGAGCTCTGCAGTACCAAAGGGTGTGTACAGGGCACAGCTCAACTCAGCTGGAATCAGATTTTGGCAAGAGTTCCAAAGTGCTGCAAAATCTGTAGGCACTTGCCAAAGCCCTACTGGAGGGGGAAAAAAAAAAAAAAAATTAAAAAAAATTAAAACCATCCCTCCTACTTCTAGGAAAATGTCAAGCTTCTCTGCTTAAAACTTTAGTTTTCTGCTTAAGACTAAGGGGATGATACCAAAGCCTTACACCCACCTTACTCCAAAACACTTCAAGGTAAGTGTCAAMGCTCAGTGTGTGGGCAGGTCCCACAGACATCACGTTGCTTTATTTTGTGGTTTTCAAGACTCTCTCACACACCTTTCTTAGAGTCCAAAGCCAAGTTTCCTCCTGGCTGGGTGGCTTGGCAGGTGTGACACCTCCTCTTAGGCCTGTTCCTGGTCTGTTCCTTCTTTCTAGGAACTGGCTGTGATTTTCCTGGTCTGTGTTTCCACCTGGCAGGTGGAACACCTCAGCCCACGGATTTTAGAAAAGAAGGAGATGTTTGTGTTGAACTGCAGAATAAAGAGAAAAAATAACTCTTGCTAGAGAGCCAAAACATGAATGTGTTGGAGTCAAGGATGACACCATCTCCTGGCCCTATTCCCACTGGCTCTGTTCCAAGACCACCCACTTTCAGTTCTTGGTCTACATGATTGGCCAGCACCCAGCAGAATTGCTTTAAACCTCTAGCCCCCTTTTCCCCACCCCATAATCTCCACCTGACAAATAGTTTTAAAATTCCCATCAATAACCCTGCAGTTAACCATAACAGTGAAGGCAGGTTCCCTTTTCCCCATGCATTTGAGGGCCTGGAAAGAGCCCAGGTAATAATTCAAGCATTGTCCATTCTGGTGGTCCAGGGCAACCTGGAAATGAGGCTCCCAGTTTTTCTGCTTCCCCGAAATTCCACCTAATAAACAGCAATTTTCCAAAAGTCTCCACCTTGATATGCGTGTTGCAAAACCTCCTAAAAGAGACTGCAGCAAAGGCAAAGGGATGTATTAGCATCTTATTAGCATATTGMGGTGACTTTGGTATGTACAGCTGCCTGATTGCAATTAAAAGTCATTTCTATTTCTGCTTAAGCACATTCAGTGTATGATCAGATAGATACAATCAAGATTCCAAAGCCTGTGGTGACTTTGAAACAACTCCAAGTTATTTGGCTACCYCAGTGTTCACAAAACTTGAGACTTGTAAAGATACCTGACTGCTGGAAYGGCAAACACACACCTAAAATACTGCCAGAAGTCTTACTGCTGCTTTGGTRTTATTGAATATAGCTCTGCATTCAGAACATGTATGACTTTGTAGGATTAAACCTCCTGAAGCTGCTGACTGACGAGGGCATTTCTCATCCTTCTGTTGGCTATTTGAGGAAGCCTCTCCTTCAGCTTTGCAATATTTTAACCAAAACKGACCACTTTCCTGGAGTGTTCCTTGTGGGCAGGCAGAGCCGAAGACAAAAAGGGTCTTTGGAAAGTAATGATGAACAATACCAACCCTTTTGGCMTTAAGAGGTCTTTTAGTCTTAGAAAAAGAACAAAACCAAATGCGTTCTGAGGTGCCTTTTGGAAAAGCAGTGCCCTTCTACACACTAGTCTAGAATTGGAACAGAAAAAATTTCCTGGTGCTTGTATTTTACCTGAAGTCAAGTTTTTGCAGAGTGAAGAACATTGTGAATGATAGATAGATAGATAGATAGATAGATAGATAGATAGATAGATAGATAGATAGATAGACAGACAGATAGACAGACAGACAGACAAACAGCTGGCATATGGACCTTCAAGTGCAGGAAATTAATGCCATCTCAGAACCCTTTTCCTCTCCAATTTCCTCTGTTAATGCACATGAACTGGTTAGAGTGCACAATTAGGAGGAGGCTGCCTGTTTTCAATTAGGTCAGAGGAGAGGACCTGCCTCTTTCGTAAATGAATTGCAGATAAAGCTTCCCAGGAGTGGGCCTCCCTCTCGGCGGGCTGGCATAAATCAGGGAATGCGRCAGCAGCCTGCAGCATTACCCCAGGGAAAGCAGGGTGCAGCCTGCCCAAGAGGCTCATCCTGCCCTGGAAAGGCAACGTGGCTTGTCCAGGACAGTTGTGTCCTCCTTTTCCCCACCATTTGCCACCATCCCGTGTTTGTAAGGATGAACACATCTGGGTTTCATTCCCTGCCTTCGGTCTGATAGGGGCTGGGGGAGGTGGTCTCTCTCTCTCTCTCTCAAAGTCCTTGTCAAGAAGATGGAGGTGCTGGAGCAATCTGAAGGGGAAGTGTGAGTTATTTTTGTTGACAGGATTTCAACAAGTACCAGTTCTGGCTAATTACACTGTAATTGATTTGGCATGTTAATACAGAGTTTCAGGGAATCTCGTTACTTTCTTGTCCATTACAAAGGGATTTCAAACTCAGGATGGTTTGCTTTAAAAACAGAAACACAGCAAATAAAATAGAGCAACTGAAGTAATTTGCTGAAGTCCCTCAGGCCCAGGGAATAACAGTTACTGCTGGAAAACCAGAAACTTCCATAGGAGGAGTTTTAGGAAAGCAGATGACATGGGGAACTGGGCACTCAGCAGTAGCTGAGCCCTAGCAGTCACCAGAGAGATTTTTCTGATCCTTTAATGTTTTAAAACCTCTGGTTCACAACGATTTTTCCTTGATGATKTTTAATAGGAGAGAAAAAAACTCTGCATTCGTATGGGAAACAAAACCCACTGTTTCAAATCTRCATTAAGGGGAATTAAAGTGCAGCCTCACCCCTTCTCTTCCCCCACACGCTTCAGAACTGAGGCCAACTGGTGCTTCAAACTAATGCTGGGAAAAAAAATTCCTTCTATCCAAAATGCTCTAAAATTGTCCAGTCCTTGTTCTGCAGCATCTGGCACCGGTCACTTCTTGGAGTCAGGCTACAAAGGATGAATTGGAATCTAAAGGAATGGGATCAAAAGCTCTGCCTGTATGAGGATGTATTAACATTTTTTCCTAAAACCATGATCTTTCCAGTGCAGTAACAGTCCCATCTGAGGCCCTCTAGGTGTTCAGCCTGAACAGCAGGGACAGGAGCACTGTGAATGCAGCGTGATTCATCCAGTCACAAAACAGCCAAGTCACTTCAAATACCTAAGGCCAGGATTATGCGTTCCTCTGATAATTAATGTATTCTCTCAGATTTGAAAATAGGACACCCAAAAGCTGATTTACAGCATCCCTCACAGAGAACTAYGATTTTAATGTGACTCCATTACAAGTGATACAATGTGCTGATTTACCTTTTTCCTTCGCTGGCTCCACTGGCACCATCTCCCAAACACTCCCATTTTATTTGTGGGAAATCTGAAGTGCAGAAGAAGCTGCAGCTCAGAGCCCTTTGGAGATCATTTACTACTGCAAGGCCACCRCCACTTATTGAGCTGACCTGACCCGACACTGGGATGAAAAGGATGGATCACACTCCGTGGGCTGCTCCACCTTTCAGTACTGAACAGTGAGTACACAAAAAGACCCTCTGGAGATGATGGATGTAAGGCACAGAATAGATGTTTGGGAGGTTTTATGTGACTTCATGACTACACAGGGCTCCTGTGCTGAGCACCACTGCTAAGACTCTCTGATTTTTCAAAGTATGTTTGAGGGGCCTCAGAGGCACACAGGCTTCGAGGATCCTCTGCACGGGGCTCGATTCATGGCCTCTGTTTTTTTCCCTGGAAAAAAAACAATGACTAGACATGTCCCCCCAAATCCCGTGGCAGTGTTATTGCAGTGGGGTGTGTGGTGCAGTTTGATGTATTCCTCCACCGACAGCGATGGAAAGTCCTCCATTCAAGGAAATGGGCCCACAGCCAGGCCCACAGCCAGGCCCACAGCCAGGCCCACAGCCAGGCCCACAGCCAGGCCTTGTCTGGAGCTGTTGCTGTGATGGTGGATTCTGTAACAACTGTATCATAAAACACTTTTACAAAAGAGTCATGAACTCTGGGAAAGAGTAAGGCTTATATATTCTGTTTAAACAGAGGAAGTTGCTCAGTGATTTGGCAGCCAAGCACGACCCCCAGTTACGGGTAACTGAAGCCAACATCGGAGAAACTGTAAAAGCAGATAGTTAATATCAAGGCTCACATCTTTCCACTCTGTTACTGATTCTTATGAGTATTTCTGAGCTGGATCTAGAGCTGGATAAGAGGAAAATGAAAGGGCTGTGTGATGAGGGTGACGGCCCCCTGCATGCAGACAGCCTGGGCACAGGTTTGTGCAGGCTGCCAGGTCACTGCTTGAAATTGCTTTTCCAGGGAAATCGATACCCAAATTCYTCTTGACGTCAGTGGGGCCAGAGTTTCCCATTTTTGTCTAATAAAATGTCAGAGGGAGAAGTGAAGTAGCTATCACAGAAAGAAAAAATGCAAATATAAATAGAATGGGGAAAAATTAGAAGCTGACAAATAATCCTTCCTTGTTGCATGAAAGATCTGGAAATTAAAAAAATCCCTGCATTTCTTTGCATTCTGTAAAGAATAAATTAATCCCCAGGTTTCTGGGTTTGGATGATAAATAAATGTCTGAATAAAAGGAAAGAGAGGAAATGAGAGGCAGGAGCGAATAACTTTTCACTCAGAAGGGTCTAAATCTTGGCTAGGACAAGGCAACAGCGTAAAATCATTTTCTTGTATTCTTGAGCCAAGGTTTGATGGAATGGRGGCTTTAGTGACAGCAGTGCCTTAAATAAATGCCTCTCCTGGCCCCTAATTCCCACTCCTGAGCAGCAGCACACTGGGTCTGTGGAGCCGTGCTGTAGAACAGGCTCAGACAAGCAATCACGTTTAGGATAAAGGCTCTGCAGGAGTGTTGGGAAGCCATTGGGAAGATGGCCATGCCATCAGATTTGGCACACGGGTGTGGAGCCGGGGACACCAGGATGCTTGACCTGTCTGTGCACATGCCCTGGATTTGCCAGGAGAGGAGCCCTCCTCATCCCCATCCTCCTGACCACAGAGACAGGCAGGGCTCCTGTGGGCAGGAGGTTTGGGACAGCCCTGCATGAGCTGTAATCAAGCTCAGGACTGCCTGGCATGCAGTTCCTTATCCTCCTTTCCCCCCCCCATCTATTAATCCTTCCTTTTCCCATGCTGTGCTCTCTTCCTCACCCATTTCTCCACCCACCCCTAATTACTTTTTCTTCACGTGGCTCAGCCTTACCACCTCTGCACCAAGTCTGGTGTTTCTGGTCCCTGGGTGACGTGTGTTGTCCTCCCCTGCTGTTCCTGGATGTGCCAACCTGTGCATGCTTACCCTTGCAGGRTCTACACCCGAGGGTTTCTCTGCAGTTATCTGTGACTTCTGCTCACTTCACACCTCCTTAACCACCTGCAGAATCCAGCCCTTATCTCTAACTTCCCTCATCGTATCTGTCCTTATCTCTCAGGGCCAGCAGTTTCTCATGTCCTGTCCAGCAGTTTCCCACGTCCTGTTCAGTCACCTTAACTCCAGGMCAGGGCTCAGCCTTGTCAGCTGCCCACAGCTCCGAAAATAGAGAAAGGAAGAGGAAAATGATGAGATAACACTTCTCAGTCATTCACTGTCAGCCTGGGAGACCGCCCTGAGCTGTCCCCACAAGCACTGGGCAGAACAACCACCTGCAGAGTGCTTTTGCAGGAAAAGTTTGGGTGGTTTAGTGACTGCAGGATGAACCTGGATCAGTAATGACCAACTGCTGAGAAGGAAGCACCCACTGGTGAGAGGTAKAGGCAGGAACACCATGAGTTAAGACCAACAAAAATAATCTTTTCACACTGCTGGGTCAAGTTGTGATGATGTTGGCTGGTCTGCTCTGTCTAGATTTAGGGACTGTTCTCCAAGAAGGATGTGAGGTGGAGACTATTTCAAAGAGAACTRCRTCTAAAAAAGCAAGACCTGTGGGGAAACATTGAAGGGAATGGAAGTGTTCAGGCTAAAAGGAGGAAATATGAAGGAAAAGATGCCAGTAATCTTAAAATGAACAAAAGGAGRCTGCACAGAGGAAAGAATAAACTGCTCTTTCTTGTGCTCAGGGCACAGAGGAAGCATGAATGGCCTCAAGGGAAGATCTAGGTTCATTGTGAGGAAAGTTTCCTAATGAGCTTTAGACAAAGATCTGAACCAGCTTGCCTTGGAAAACCCTGGAAGTTCCAGCAGAGAAAGCTTTTGAGAACAACCTGGATCTGTTGGGGGGGTAAGCTCAACTATCTTGCATTGAGCTGTGAGATTGATCTGTTGAGGACCCTTCCAGCCCTGTCCTCAGTGAGCCCATGGAATTTCCCACAGCAAGAGGAGAATTTGCTCCGTATTTCCTTAGCCCTTCTGATCTGAGCCATCAGCAACCATCAGAGGAGAAGAAACTGATGGTGGGACTGAGGATCTGTGACAGAAACCTGTTTGTTTGCAAAAGACAGACAAAGSTCTGTGTCACTGAACCCAGTAGAAATCCTACAGGAGAAGCCAATTTCTTTGCTCACAGTTTTCAGGCTCGTTCCAGCCARCTCTCAGAGCAAAAATATCCCCACAGGAGATTTTGATGTTCCCCCAGTGCTAAGTAAAGCAGTATCTGGGGGGGSCTTTTCCTGCCTTCCCTTTGAATTCTTTCCATCTTTCTGCTCTTCTCTTTTTAGAGACACCAAGACTTCCCCTTCCTTTCTTTCCTTTCATCCATCCTTTTGTATCCAGGTTTTCATTTTGGGAGGGCATGCCTGGTGACATGTAGGCATTTCTTTCAATAACTGGAAGCAAAGTTACTTGAACATGCACGTTCAGAAAGATTTAATTCAAATCAAACCAATACTATGAATGACTAAAAACTCCCCACAAGCTGTAAAACATGCAACATATGCAGGCAACAAAAATGACTTAGTGTTAGTCATGGTTGTGAATGATGCTTTAGGTGGGAAATTGTGAAGAGGAGCTTAAAATAAGCGAGTGAAATGAAAAATAGGTGAATGAAAAATAAGATATTTATTCTTATACTGTCAGGTGCTTGAGTTTGCACAGAGTCCTGAAATTATGCAGACGAACTCTGCTTAGACTGGGGGAAAAAAACCCCACAAAAATCAGCTACAAAACAGTTAATGTTCATGGCAGATGCTCTGTTTGTTTAACAAGTAGTTTCAGGCTTTTTTTTTTTTTTGCCTGGAGAGCACTGTCTCTTTTTTCATGTTAATGGCGATGGTTCTTTTAAAAAACACCAAGTTAAGCAGCAAAGAATAAAACATATTTATTCTAAATGGAAAGGCAATTACCTCAGTGATGTTCCCCTGGGCATAAAAATCTACATGCACCGCTCAGTGGAGCTCCAGTAACCACTTTTGAGAGTCGTCTGCATGTAGAATTGAGTTGGTTTTAATTGCTTGTTGAATTACCTGGGTTTTAGCCCTCAGCCCTTCCAGCTGTAAATTGGTTACAAGCTGAAGTGGGAAATGCTAAGTTGTGGGTTTCAAAATGAGCCTATAAAGTGCTTTCCCCTACGTGTAAGGAACTTCCAATTTGAACTGGTGTTCTCCTGTTGGAAAGAAAAAAAAAATGCTGGGGATGCACCGTTCAGACATCCAAACAGATTTTTCATTCAGGTTTTTCCAGACAGAGGGAGAAGAGCTTTTGGATAGTTTTGACTTAATTTCCACCTATCAGAGGCAATAGATTGTCTCAATGGTGTCTCCAGCTAATAGGAAGGAACAGATTCACGCCCACAATAACTACTTGTGTTTGAAAACTTGTGGTGCATGAAAAGATGAGATAAAGCGGGATTTTTAAATGGGTGGATTTTCTTGAGTGAACTGAGGATCTTGGTTTGGATGCTAAGAATTCCACTCTGATCCCTGCTGTGACTTCTGGGAAAAATAACATTTTCAGCAGCACCACTAACGCAATCCTGGAAGCCAGTCTGGAGGAGAAAAATGTCACTAAGTTGAAAGCCAGCTACTTGAGGCTGAGCTGAACTTTGCTGGTTTGTACAGCTCAGTGACTGCAGCTCCTGCCAGAGCCCAGGGCAAACCACCACGGATTCACTCGGCAGGTCCTGGCCGGAGCCCTGCGAGGGAAATCTCCTTTGCTGCACCTCACACTTTCCTTCTTGCTTTGGGGGCTCTGTCCTGCTCTGGAGCTGTGCATCTGGCTTCATCCCAGAGCTGCTGGGATTCTGCTGCCCAGCAGGACATCACCCGTTTCAAACAGCCAAGAAAGCTGAGATTCCACCCCATTTGTTGTTCACAGGCAACGAGGTTTTTAAAGTGAGTCAGAGTGAGCCCAGTTGTCTGCAGGAGGAGCACAGATCCTGCCCGGAGAGCCTGCACACCGAGGAGCAAACGGGGCTGTGGCGGGGAGCACCGTGGAACAGCAACACAGCTGGAACAGCCATGGTCAGGTGTTGGGCTCCAGTCACTGGAGGGGAAAGGAAAGCCAAGGAAAGCCAAGGAAAGCCAAGGAAAGCCAAGGAAAGCCAAGGAAAGCCAAGGAAAGCCAAGGAAACTGGAGCCTGAGTGTGTTGTTGGTTACGCCAAGGCTGCTCCTCCAGCACGTGCAGCACACAGACACTCCTGGCCTTGCTGTGTGTGCTGACACCTGCCACGAGGACTTGGGGAGGAACAGTCCACTCAGCATGTGCATTACATCACATTATACATATTTTCCTTTTCCCCAGCAAATTTTAACTGGCTTCTTTTTTTTTTTAATTTTTTTTTCCCCTGGTGTGATTCAAATACCAGGCTGAGAAGGTCATTCAGAGGAAGGATTTGTTCTGTGCTTGGCTGGCTGGAGCCCAGTGTCAAGCTTCAGGCAGGACTGTGCTTTAGGACCCAGCCAGTGTAATGTCCTGCTGAGGTGTCCCCTGTCCCTGTTCTGCAGTGAGTTACCCGCTGAAGGGAAGGCACAGGGTGTGTTTTTCTGTGCAGACACAACAGCACTGCAGCACCCTCAGGTCACAGGTTCTGCTTTTCACCCCAAGGCTGATAAAACCTCAGAGAAGCTGCTGGAAAGTCTTGGTTTCCAAAAAAAGATGGCCTCTGGAGCAACCTTGCAGAGAGCACAAATGCCTGGTGGAAGGATGCAGCTGCACATCARTGTTGGGAGCAGGGATGGGATCCAGGCTCACATCCTCGGCTCAGTGGATCACTGACAGGCATTCTCCCAGGAGATGAGGGCTGGGAAAAGGGGGATTTTCTGAATAGAAGGATCTGAGTGTCCCATCCCTGGTACCACACGTATGCTCTCCACTGTGTGATGTGGTGGAGGACATGGAGCTCCCGATTGCCTCCTGCTCTCCATCCACATCCCTGCTCTGCATCCAGCTCTGCGTGCCTGCAGAAATGTCCCTGTGGAAGTGCTTTCAAGCCTGTGACAGCTGTGACATTGCAGAGCCCAGCTCAGCCTCAGGGCTGCTTTTAATGCAGAAAGGGGCACTGAAAAATTCCTCTCTCCTTTCTAGTTATGTCTTCCTTACAGGAAGTTTTTGATATGGCTTTGGTCCAGCTGGCTCTCTGAGGAAAGGAGAGTCTTTCCACACATAAACCTGCCGTGAACTTTATGATTTTTTTTAAAAAATAACACTGACAAAGTTAAACATGTCAATTGTCAGTTGGTTTAATGAGAGCAGGGAGGGGAAAGAGGTTGTTTTAGGCATGTGAGACTTTTGTACTTAAAAACAAAATGGAAATGTAAAACCAAACAGTGCTGCATACGGGCCCAAATGTTCTCTGCAGGCAAAGGGACTGCAAATAAAGAGGATTATTTTAAGGACTCAATAAGTAATGAAGTCCCCCTTTAGGCTGGGCTGATCACAAGCAAATGAATAGTGACTCCAGTTTCAGAGCACAGCCCGGGGAAGTCACAGCCCTGCCTGGCTGGCCTTTAAAGTACTTGAGGCCTCTCTGTGAGACTTAATTTGAGGACAAAGGGAATAAAATAGGAAGCACATCACTTGTGGATGTGTGTCCTTCTGTTACAGAAATCATTCTCCCACAGGGAGGAAAAAGGACTCATCTTCACTGGCACAGCAAGGCCTCTCTGCYAACACTCTCACAAAGGGTCTGAAGTAGATAAAAACCTCCAAAGTCTGTCCAGATCATCCCTGCCTTGCAATGTTTTATGAGGAATGAGGACTAGAGAGAGCTCTTTGGGAAGAGCCACATAAAGGAGCACGTAGTGCTGCTGCCTCCAAAAAAACCTTACTCCTGAGGCTGCTTTTGGTGTTGAAAATACTCATTTTGGTCTTGTGTAATAGGCACAGATGGACTGGCAACAAAAGGAATCTGGCTGTGACTGCAGTGCACCTCTCTGGATGGGCAGTGAGGAGCTTTGAGTGGCAGAATAGGGCATTTCTTGGAATGTGGGCACCTGAAACAGGAAAGGGCAGGACTCCCCAGAGGAAGTGATGCCTTTCTCTCAGCGAAACTAGGCACATCAAAGGGAACCAGAGACCTTGGAGAGCTTGGAGATCTTTCCTCCACCACCCCAGCAGAGCCAGTGCATTCCTGAGCTCCACACAAKGCAGAACTGACCTTATTTTAGCCTCTCCTCTGAGGCAAAAAAGCTAATTCAATCTGCAAGTCCAACTCAAGGCAGAGAATTTTGTACCCAGATTACAAAATAATTCAATTTAATTTTCTGTTGAAGRTTATTCCTAGAGTAAATAAAATTATCTAGACATGTAACAGGAATTCAGGATGAGCACAATGTAGAAATTGGTTGTGTTGAGGGATATTCCTGGATGTTTCTTAGCTACACATATATGCCAAAGATGTCTAATATGGTGACTGAGGAATTACAGCAACGTCTTCCCAAAGTGAGGGCTGACACTAAGAATTTTCAAGCCATGGAAAACAGAGAAAATGGACAAAAATACACAGTGAGCAGACTGACAGGAATTTGTGGTGAAGCCAAGTTACTGAGAGTTCTATTTTATTTTTGCTCTGCTGCTCTACAAATCCGATAAATGAGTTGATAGGCACAGGAAAGCCATTTTTGCTGGTCTGTGTGCACATACTAATGTACAAAACTTACCCTGAACCTGTTTCCTCTCTGAATCAGCAACCCACAAGGCTCAGGGCTAAGTGCAATTTCTATTGAAGAAAAGGATAATTACAGTTCATTAGTAGATTAGGCACTCAGTTCTCTTCAGAGAACACRCTTCAGAGCACTGCCTTTGCTTGCTCTTGAAGCAAGGCAAAATYGGGTTTAAAAAAAAGAATAATCAAAAAGTGCTGTATAACTCTAAATGCCAGTAAAGGAGAAGAAAAACACTTTAAAGCCTAACGAAATCCTCTTGTTCTTTATACTCTGTGGGTAAAGTCTTGGGCTTACAGAAGCCAAAGGCAAGACTCCCAGTCATTTTAGCAGGGCCAACATTTCAACATGCTTTGTGAATTCTCAGCGTGTATGACTTGATCCCTTCTAAAGAGAGTTATAGCAAGAGGAGAAGCTACAGCTCCATAAAATGTTGGTGTGTATGCATGAAGTGAATTAGGAGACACAGAAGATTTTGACACTCAAAGTCGAGTTTGCAAATGGAGCCCCTTTATCAGCTTGAGCAAATGCAGTGTAGTAAATCCAGATAATTCCTGGAGAATTTCTGAGCCTGTGGTTTCTGTGTTACACCCTTTGCCTGCCAAGAGCCTGGCTCTGCAACCAGCACCAGTTGTGCCCCAGTAAGGACTTAAGATCACATCCCTGTAATGCATCCCAGARTATTCCATTCCTGCTGTGCTACCTCCACGGACAGCAAGGGAAGATGCTAAACCTGGAACTTTTCTGTAGGGAGCTCAATTGATTTTCCATACAGAAAAATACCCCCCATACACTGAAATGCATGAGAATCACACACCTGGGTACAAGGCAGAGTTTTAAAAGATCCTGCCATGAATTTTACATGAAGAGGAAATATGATCGAGGAAGTCTAAAAAGCCAAACTGTGGCTTTTTAAACAAACAGCCCAGCTTTAAATTAATGTATCTGGGATTCCTCTGGTAATAAAAGATAAAGATCATGTTGACTGTGCTACACAGATGGACTAAAATTAATCTTGAAAAAGATTTTTGAGCAGCCTAAATTCCCTCCTTCCCCACCATGTGCTTAGGGCAGCAGTGGGGCCATGGGCAGGTTAAATATCCCAGCTGATAATAAAGGTATTAATCTGAAGTGCTGCCTATGCATTTACCTCAATGCTCGTAAACTTTCAGGCTGCAAAAGCAAAATGTTTTATTTGATTCCAGAGCAGACTCGCATAACCTTAACTCTCCATTGTGGTGAAAGCAAAACATGGTGTGTATAAACCAGGCTGTCTGACATCCAAAGGCAGAACAGCCTCAGCCTCAGGGCTTGCCACAACTCTTGTGCTTGGGGCTGCAATTAAACTTTTCAACTTCAAAGAATAAATATTTTTAAAAACAAGAATAACCCTCCAAACGATCCTGACACCAGCTAGCACATTTACTTTGCATATTTCTGGAATATTTGCAGACTTTTCAAAAAAGGATTCAGAGTGCTGTGAGAAATTTGCCACCTCCAGCATCCAGGCCGAGGCAGCGTGGGGAGTGTCCCAGTGACAAGCAGAGGGACATGATGGAATTAGTCAGGGGAAAGATTTGTTCCGTTCTATCTGTAGCAAATGGATTTGCCAAGATCTCAGAGCTATTGGAACAGAATTCCCAACACTTTAACAATCTGGGTCATGCACTRTGTACACCATACTCCCTTGCATGTTTTCCAAAGGATTAAAATGAGTGGTAGATGTTAGAAGTTGCTGACATGAACAGGATGTGCTGCAGATGGCTAAAAGGCATCAGCAGGAGCTTGGTTCTGACTGACCAGTGGGCTCTATCCTCCCTTTGTTCTAAGCACAGTGAAATACTTTGAGAGCTGAGGAAAGCTTTCAGTCTAATCAACGCTTAGGCCGTGCCTAATCAATCATTAAATGAATGAAACTATGAGGGCAAGAGGAAAAGCTTTCAATATTTGCAAGCAGTGTGGAGGGAAGGGCTGTCCCGATGTCCGGCACGGGGATGTTTCTGGGATGAGGCAGCGGGGCAGCTGTACATCCATCCACACCTGGAGCCTCTCCACGGGCTCACCTTGCCTGTCCACAGGGGTGTGGGGAAGGCATGCACACGACAAGGTGGGAAACCACCCCTGCTTCCAGGGATCAGAGGGTTAGGGAGCATAGGACACAATTTAAATCACAAAGCACGGGTTTTCTTTGAAGTTTGCTCTAACTACTTGCTTCCACGATAAATCCTTCCATATTTTATTCCCGGGATAATAACTTCAATAATGTTCACTTGTTGAACTATTTCAGTTCAATCTGAGTTTAGAGCAACAACTTCTCTTTCRCACTCCCCTCCCAGTTCTTGCCCTGCCCCATGACTAGAAGCAAACTGTGATGTTGAGCACCCAAAGTGCTCTTTTGGATGTTTTTTATTCCTTGTTCACATGAAAATGAAGGACAAACCTGCTCTCTGAGGGAGCCTGGACGAACCCGCCATGGGTGGTGTGTTCACCTTGGTRCAAGCAAGACATTTGCCCTCGTGTGAGTGGCCAATTCATATGCCAAGAAAAGCTGGTTGCAAAAGCAGTTTAAACTATTTGGCCTTTTCAAAGTAATATTTCTCCCTGCTCCTGCCAGGCAGGGGAAGAATTATGTTCCCTTTATATGACAATTTTAAAAGAAGCTGGTTCAAAGCAAACAGTAAAATGAGCTTGGGGCCCTTCCTGACTCTATCACAGAATGCTGTGTGTAGCCAGCTGAAAGAGCTGCAATTTGTGAGAATCAACAAGTGGCCTAAAGAATGAAACCCTCCACCTGACAAATCATTTCAGGTTTCCTTGGGCCCCCTCTGCCCTTCACTGCTTTATCACATACAAATTCTCTGAAGGAAGAAGCATTTTTTTTACCCCATTTGCAGCATCCCCAGCACAAATAGGTYCCAGCTCAGGCTGGTGGGTGTTGTCATCATGGAAATAATTGCAAGGATCAGATTTACAGTGGAGCCTCCATAGCTCTTCTTGAGGTTGCACAGCAATGTTTCCCTTAGCTCTGCAGCCTGATGTGCAAACCACACTAATTCTGGGCAGTTTCTGACAGAAACTTGGCTTTTGGCAAGCACTTAAGCCCATGAGTTGTTGCTATTACACTGGGTTGAAATGCTTTCCTTGAGCAGGGGTGGACTGAAGCCCACACGTGCACRTTTTGCTGTAGATGTTTTTTAAAGCCCCTTTCCCTGGGAGATGTGTTCCCTGTCTTACCCCTCTGCAGACCCAAATTTCATGTGTTTATGAGGCAGATTGTTTCCCCCAGGTGACACAGTTCCTCTGGAGCCTGCAGTGGGCTCCTGGCCACACCATCAGCGCCCGTGGGGAGGAARTGTGACCCCATGCAGAATGAAGCAAACTTCCTACCCTGGGCCTTGAATTACTGGAACTGCAAACAATTTGCATTATTCATGGAGAACAGASCTTTCCTCGAGATCCCTTCTGCCAGCAGCAGTGGTGAAGCATCAACTGCACAGGCTGCACTCCTTGCTGGGGTTGTTACTGATATGCATCACAATGAGAAAACTGCTCCCTCTTCCTCATSGACAGAGAGGATTTAAACATCTCCCTTCTGGAGAAAACAGGTGATTCATCTCTCTTGCTGGGAGGAAAGACTGACAGATGTTGAACATATTGTACCCTGGCTTGTGAAGTTACAAAGCTTCCTCTGTAGGCACGGATCACTCAGAGGGAAACGCCTTCCTTTGCTCTCCCTTCCCTCCAGTGGAGACCATTTGATCCTTCCCAGGCTGTAAACAAAGCTGCCTATGTGCAGTTGGAAAGGGCTGCTCCAAGATGGGACATGTGCAGCTGAAACCAACCACAGAGAGAATGGCTGGGGCTTGGCTAAATTTGATTAAAGTCATTCCCTCACTTAGGCTGGGAACCCAGACGATCTAAAAATACTTTGGTCTTTCTTCTGACTCTGATTTTAGGTCTGTGCTCTGCCTTTCTTTCTGTTTGGTGACAGAAAATGTTATCTAAGGGGTTGTTGGGTTTTTTTAAAGGTATGTTCTAATCTATAACCATTTGTCTATTGAAAAAATGCAGATGCCTGCTTTCTGGTGGGATGTTTTAGGCTGCAGGCTAACTGAAGTAAAAAATTCTTACCCTGCCTTTTCCCAGCATGTGACACAAGCCGTGGTGCCATCAGCTCAGCTTCTGCAAAGACGCCCCAAAAGTGTTAACGCCCAAACTTGCTCTTTGAGCAGAAGGGCTGGATTAACAAAAGGAACTCTGCTTTCCACCAGGCTGATGTCTGTGAATGTGCAATTCTGCCATCTCCAAGGGCTTCTCTGCTCTGATCTTTCTGGCTAATTCTGAATTAAGGTGTGAGGAATTCTCTAACTCGCTGAGTCTCTTAAAAGCCCCTCCACAGCTCAGTCCTACATCCCTGTGAGTTCTGTCCAATTCCCTGTGCCCTGGGGTGTAAAGGAGATCATGAAATGCAGGGATACACCTTGACTTGTCCAGTGCTGCACATTAGGCCACAATTACAGCTCGGAGACAGCCCCGGGCTCTGCAYGAACTGAAATCAATCACTGCCAGAGACAGCTTGACAAAAGGGTCAGGGGAAAGATTTCAAGTTATTTTCCACAGTAGTGACTGCTCAAGTACTGAAATCTGGCTGAGATCCTGACTAGTTAATCACTGCCATGGAGGCTTTAACCTTTAGGTATCAGAAGTGGCCACCCATAACTGAAATAAGGCTTGAATTTATGGTCATATTACAATGGAGAGCTTGTGGCACTTCCCCCCACCATTTTTTATGTGCTACTGCCCTGTTGAAATCATGCTACATAAAAACCGTCAAAATGCTTGCAGAGAATGGACAGGAAAAGGAAAAACAATTGTATTTTACAAGTATAAGTACCTTAAGAAAAGAAATCAGAAGATTCCAATAACAGCTGAAACTTTTTGTCAAAATAACTTTATAACATAAATACCTTCTCCTCAAAAGCCAGAAGATTTAAAGCAGGTGACTATTTTTTCCCAAGCAATAAAATCACAGAAAAATGTAGTTCTGGTTAACCAAAGTTAGTCACAGCTCTTCAGGTCAAAATAT
>QVAJ01000486.1:11820-27827 GCA_003546035.1 Mixornis gularis | reverse complement strand
AAAGAAAAAAAAAAAGAAAAAAAAAGAAAAGGCATTCAGACATTTTGAAATGTTCAGCTTCTATTTTCACGCTGGCATTTTCAGCTCCTCATTTCACAATGACATTTTCATTTCAAATTGACCTTAAAACAGGTTTTCAAAAAATGAGAATGAAATATTTGGATCATCCTCATGCAGTTCCCTCCTTTTCCCTTCCTTTCTTTCCTTCTAAGGATGCAAATCAAACCCCCAAACCACGATTCCTTTTTAAAGGAGAAAGAAATCTTCTGAGAATTGGGAATATTTTGCATACCAGGCACCTCATGTTTTTCTCCTGAGTTACAGAAGTGACTGGTGCAGCCCCGGATCCCTTCAGACTGTGGACAGATCCAATAAATGCCAAACTCATCCACTCCAGAACCCTTGCAGCAAATGCCAAGCATGCCCTTATTAATATTCTGTGGAGGTTTGGGGATCAACAGTAGCATGCATAATAGCATTTAATGACAGCAGGGCTTATTATCAGAATGATTTGGCCTCATCTGGCCTCTACTGGCAAAATAATGTGCATAATAAGGTATGTTAATGTTGGGCTCTCTGGCAGGTCTTGGAAGATGAGACGGTGCAGCTGGCAGGGCGAAACGGGAGCAGCTGGAAGGGGAAGATTTGGGTCCTCCACATTAAAACATTTGACATTTGGTGTCTGAGGGGAACACTGTTTAGAGCTAATAAATAACTCACCGACGATGACAACCTGTAATGACAGCTTTTATTATGGCCTGGTTAATCCTCAGATCCAGCTTTGTCCTATCAGGCCATCTGCCGCCCATTTATTTTTTAGTGTTTTCCCTCTTGCTTTGTTAAGTGTCATGCACTTGGGAAGTTGTGGCCCCACGAGCGTGGGGTGTGTGCCTGGGAGTCATCCCTGGCCCTGGGAGAGGGGAAGAGGCAGGAATTAGTSCACAGAAAGAGGGGATTTTGCCATTGATCCTCAGTGCTGCCTGGCTTGTGTGCAGATCCGGCTGAATGCGCTCTCCCCCGAGCATTCACATTTCCAGGGATGGGGAAATGCCACTCTTTTTCCCGCTGAGTGAATGTGGCCTGTTTCTGCCGGAGAAATTACAAACCTCTGTCTCTCCCAACATCAGCACCAGCGATTCTGTCACAGCCGGAGGTGAGAAGGAGGCGATGCTATGGAAACTCCCTGCGGACACAGCTGCTCCTCAGGGGTGTGGCATCCCTGTGTCCTCACCATGCCTGATGTCACTCCTTTTTGGTACTTGTCWGCTCTAATAACTCTGCCTGAAAGACAACAATTTTCCCAGATAACCAGCTGAGATGCTAAATGCCTGGGAAACCCGGACAGAACCCCAGAGTTTCTGTCAGAACTGACTGCAAGGTGTGCACAGTGTCCTTGGGAGTGACAAACTGCCTGCAAAAGTGCCACAGGGTCCATTTCCAAGTGATTCCCAGGTGCACAAACTCCCCCAGCCAGGAATGACTGCAGCTCTCAGAGCAGGACGTGCTCAAGAAAAGAAGCAGCAATAAAATATAATGAAAAGAGGGAAGTGGTCCGGGAGAGCAACACCCAGAGCGTCTCAGGAGGCGTTTGTCATCTTCTTTGTAGTTAGAAAAGAGCCCCAGAAACTTAACTTGCCAGGTTAGCATGGAGAAAAAGCAGTGGAGAGGAGTTTGGAAAGAAAGCCAGTTGTGGACAGGTCTGGAAGTTCCTTTCTTTATAAAGCAGCCCAATTCATAGAACAAGTTCAAGCACAGGACCCAAAAGAGCAAAAACAATAAAGAGAGACTTTAAGTCCCCCTTAAAAACAGCAGCCTGCTGTTTTTAAGATTGTCCATCTCACTAGAAAGGGTCACAGCACAGATGCCTTCCCTGAGCCCCACCAGGATCTGAAGTGCAGCCATCCTGGGAAATCAGCATCTAGCACATACAATGAACTAAAAAAACTAATTGCTTGAGACCAAAAGAGGAGTGTTTTCAACACTGTAGACACTTTAAAAATATTCTTCAGCTTCCCTTAGGGAAGAAATTAAAAACTTCCAAATGAATGGTTCAGCCTTCATCTGTGTGGGTTCCCTTTTGTTGTGTCATGAGTAAGATCCCAAGGAAGAAGTGGGTGCCCTTTTCAGAGAGTTTTGCATATACCAGCCTATTTTTCCACCTGTTAATTGATTTCCATCCCATCACTCACACCGTGATGTTCCAGCGCCATCACAGCAGCCTTCTCTGAATATTAAATGCAATTCATGAAAGCAGCCCTGTCTCCTGATCGTGCACTTAATCATCGTTAATAATACCTAMATATAATGGAGCAGGCACTGCACTAGGGCAGCAAACAAATGATTCCTGTGCTCTCCCACTCCACTTGGAGCACGCTGATGGCTCTCCTGGGGAGCCTGGAACACAGGCAGTCTGGATCTACTTCAGCATGCAAGGAAAATTCACGTGGAAACAGCCTGGTTGTCCCTCTGTCGCTTTGTCCTGTCTCCAGCCCAGTCCTTCAGGGCCTCCCCAGCCACAGGAGAGCTCCCAGACTGAGTATGGGGTGGGGGAGAAGGGGTCAAGGAGATAACCTGATAGGCAGAAAGGAGTCCCCCAGCAGCATTGTTCCAGCCTCTGGGACCAGCTCAGCAATTCCTTGGAACTCAGGAAAATCTCCTTTTCCATGAGAAGGAGGAGACCACCGTCTCCCATCTCTGACCTGACTCAGGGAGTTCCCAGGAGCAAGAAGGCCACTGTGGTGTCCACTCAGGGACAGTGGGCAACTCCCCAAATACTTTTTCCTTCAAGTCCCTCTTTGCAAACCGGGCATGAGGTTTACTGGTGCCCAAAGGTGGTTTGAATTCAATGGAACTTACAAGGCCCTCAGCCAGCAGAGCTGGAGTTGCTGAGACCCCCTTAAAAATGCATCAACCCAGAGATCAAACATGTTTCTGCCTCTTTATAAAGTGCTGACAAATTGTGAAACAAACAGAAAAAAAAAAAATTTCAGGACACTGAAGGTTTTTCCACACTACTCACGGCATGGGCATTACATTACAGAAGCATTAGTAGAACAAAGCCTCATACCAGATAGTCTTGGCTTTTTTTTTTTTTTTTGCACTAGCTGAGCCACAGATGTCCTTTACAGAATAAGTTATAAAATACATGTAAACATTTGTCACTGTGTGGGTTTTTTTAAAATGTCTCACTCCTGTCTTTCAGTGGGACTTTGATTGGACTCCTTAGGAAAAGCAATGAGAAAACCTTAATTAAAATTTTGCTGCTCCCTGGACATCTGTTGTAGAGTGTTATATAAAATATTAAACATGGTTATAAATACACATTCATCTTTTATTTTAAACACATTAGTAACTGGGTTTTATGGGGCCACGGGGATTTATTAGGCACAGGATTGCAGCACTGAAGGCACACAGGCATGCACGGGGACGGAGACATGGATGTGTGCATGGATGGGATCCTGGGATGTGCACAAGGGAAAGCTTTTTGCCAGCTCCCACATGAGCAGTGTGTGCTTTGCTTCCGGGGCTCCAGGCACACTCACCACTGCTCTGCCACTGCAAAGATGACTCCCATGTCCTGTGAACAAAGGGTATTTGGGGACAGTAATAACCCACAGCAGTTTTGATCTTTTCTGGAGCTCTATAAATGGCTGTCTGCTCCAAGGCATGTGATTCCATGGAAAGCAGCTCCTCAGGATGTGTTTGTTACCTCAGCCAGTCAAAACCAGCAATGGAGAACTTTGCAGTCAGTACTGCCACACTTAGAAACAGTGCAAAGAAGGCTGTGGAGGCTCATCCTTCCTTTATTCACCTGTTCTGGATGATCCAACAGATGGGATTATGTCTTTTCCAGAGCACGTTGAGAGAAGTTACAACGAGTTTAAAGATACATAATAAAACCTTCCCTAATAACATGGCTACCAATACAGCCCATGACCATTTCTGAAGCAAGTCTCAGACTTTGTGAAGCTTCTCCATGGTCTCTGCTCACCACGTGACAAATGCATCGCTAATTAACAGCAGCTCRTTCTTGCAGGCTGCTCCCAGAGTGGTTCAATAATTACCAGCTCRGAAGTGCAGCAGCAGAGGCCCCCGTGGGCAGCTGCCTCGGGAATGCTGCTCCCTCTGCAGCTCCTGCTCCTCTCGAGGGGCAGCCAGGAGACAGCGTCAGGACAGCTCCTCTTTCCACAAGCCTGAGCACTCCAGCCCCAAAGCTGAAGGTGATGAATCGAGCAGAGCAGTGCAGGCAGAAATGAAATCTCACTTTTTCTCCCGATGTCACATCAGAGTACACAGGACAAGGGGAGCAAGTCAACTGCTGCATGGATTTGTCACATTGGTTGATTGTTCAATTTGGGACTTTCCCTGAACATCCCTCTTTATTTTTATTCTTTTTCCCTTCTGCACCATCTTCAGAGTTGTCTGTCACTTTGGCCTCTCCCAGCCTGTGCAGATGAGCTTTCCAGCTCCAAATGGAAACAGCCTGATGTTGCTGACTCACTGGATAAGGAACATTTTGTGTGAAACCAGCAGCTTCAGTGAGCTTATTATCCACTCCAGTGCACAGGGCACAGGCAAGAACCTGGGTCAGACCCCCAGCATTTCACTGGAGCTGGTGTCCCTGTGGGTTTGTCCCCTCCCCACAAATGCACTTAAGGAAATTCAGGCTGCTTTGTAAAGTTTCCCAGCCATGAAAGAGGGATTTCCAATAATTCCTTATAGTTCAATCACAGAATCCCAGGATGGTTTTGGTTGGAATGGACCTTAAAGCTCATCTCATCCCACCCCCTGCCATGGGCAGGGCCACCTTCCATTATCCCAGGCTGCTCCAAGCCCTGTCCAGCCGGGCCTTGGACACTTTGGCTCCAGGAGCAGCCACAGCTTCTCTGGGCACCCTGTGCCAGGGCCTGCCCACCCTCACAGGGAGGAATTCCTTCCCAATGTCCAGTCTAAACCTACTCTCTGTCAGTTTGAAGCCATTCCCCCTTGTCACTCCTTCCCAAGTCTACCAGGCTTAATGTCTTACCTGGGTTTTGCAGCTGCTCAASATGATATCTGTACTTGCCAGAATTCCAAAGGTTCCAAGTGATTAATGTGGCTTTTAAGAGGATCTCAGGGTACCCCTGCTTACCTCACAACCAGTGAGGAGAATCCATCCCATGACCTCCTGTCTTGGGAAACAGGAGTCTGGCTGTGCTATCCTGATTCTTCCCTGGGTGCTTCCCCACCCAGCTTCCTGTGAAAAATGAGGTTTACTTTTTTGGTAAAATTTTAAATGTTTAATARAAAGACAATAGGAGACAGAAATAAAGTGAAGGTTAAAAAAAGCCAAACAAACGGCCGGGTGCTTGTCATTTAGCTAAGAGCACGCTGTTATCCTCCGAGGTTCCCCTTAAATACTTTTTTCTATTGCATTTGCCTGTTGCATATTCATAGATTCTTATGTACCTTCATATTTTTTTAGGAACTGTTTAGCATGGCCTCTCTTTGGGCCCACCTTTTTAGAGTATGCCTGCTTTCTGGCTGAGGTTTTCTTATCACTTGTGGTTTGGGCTTTGGTCTGTACTTCTTCCAGATGGCAGATGCTGATAGTTGGCATATCAATAGCAGGGTCTCCATCATATGTTCACTGGATGTTATTTTGAYTMAACAGACAGTCCACTCATAACTMTATCAGCTACCACTACTACCAGGTCTAAGTTTTTGTTAAGAACAGAAATAAAAGCCAAGTTATTTAAACATAATACATATACTATTTATCTTAATATTTGCAAAAAGCCAACAATATTGTATGTWTTTAATACATTCCCAAACCACAGCTGCCTCCCTGGTGTGCTTGGGCTGGCCTGCCCTTGGCCTTTTCCTCTCCAGCTTCCCGTCTTTCCTTGCTATGAGCAGCACAGCTGAGGAGGAGCCCTCATCCCCTTCCCTCCTGCTGCCAGGAGCCACTTTAAATAACCCACATCTGCTGGAGGATTTTAACCTGCATTCAAACCTTTGGGAGGATGGCTGACCCTTGTGCCCACCTGGGATCACTGGAGCTGCTGCCACTGTGTCACCTGGACCCTCTTTGGTACCACCAGGCTGGGGTTTGGGGATGGATGGCCACCCTCCTGAGGCTGATGYTGCCAAAAGCCAGCCAGGGTAACCACAGGGATTGACTTCCCACTGTCCCAGAGGAGAGGGGGGCAGCCACCAGCCAACAGGAATTGTCACAGGCAGCGGGAGAGGTGAAGAGGATTCTTCCCCCAGGGGGAGAACACGCCTGGTTTCATGCAAAAGTGGACTTGGCAAGCCTGACCTACATTTTGGATGGCTCTGGTGCAGCAGACTGGAAACTCGGTGGTAGCTCCAGATTAAAAAAAAAAACACAAACCAACAATAACAACAAAAAAACCCAAAAGTGGGGCAGGCTTTTGTTGGATTACAGAAACGATTAGCATGAAACACGGTTCTGTGTCTTATTTAATTGCATTAATTGAATGTTCCCCCCTCATGTTTTGTATTCAARACGCTGCTGGATGTTGCATGGAAAACAGCCACACGGAGTTGAATGTTTAGCCTAGCGAGAGAAAGGTTGAGATTTATTTTTACTCTGAAAATGTAAGAATATATCTGGAATGAGCCCATACCTTGGACGCTCCCACTAAAACCAGAAGCAGCTAAAGAGTGAAAAGTGCCAATATTTGCGTTTCCATTGTTAGTTCCCAAGTTAACGCCACAGATATTGAAATGCAAGATTAAGACAAATTGCTCCTTCTTTGGACACAGCCAGCTGTCTCTGTGCTGCTGTGGTTTGCAACGCCTCAGGCTTTAAATAAAGGGAGAGGGATGGACACAGACATCRAGGAGCATCTTGGAAAGGGAAAAAATCAGGAGAGCTTCAAGTGCTGGGCAGCCTGAAGTCTGTGATCTCAAGAAGCACCCCGGCTGTTCTCGGGGGGAAGTTGTCTCTTTTGAAAGCCAGTGATGTTTGCTGCTCCTTCCTCCCCCCAGTTCTTCCCAAAGAAAAGCGGAGCTGAGTGGAGGTGGGGACTGCTCGCTCCAACACAAAGATTTCAAAAGGACGGGATGCTGACATCCTGAAGGGAAAAACAAAACCCGTGGGACGCTTCCTCCTCACCATTGAAAAGGTATTTATTTGGGACTCGGAGAGCCTCTTGTCTCTCCCTTTGTCTGCAGCTGGAGAGGGGCCGGGGCTCAGCGCTGAGCTCCTTTGCTGGGGAAGGCAGTAATTGCTTTTCCAGCTGGATTGCCCGGCAGCATCCCCTGCTCTTCCCTGACACCCTGCCAACGAGGAGACTTTATGGAGCCCTTCATGGTCCCTTTGTTTATGCATCCCGGGCCCGGAGTCACTGAGAGAAGGGCCGGGACATGGGCACGGCCCTGGCAGGTGTCTGACAGAAACTGGGAAAGAATTCCAAGTGCTCTTGCAGGGCCAGTGTYATTCCCCTTTGGACACTTCTGTGGATGCTTAAACACTTGGCTAAAATTTCTGGACAGAGCTCACCCAGCACTGCAATCCTTAGGGACAGGGYGCGGATTCTGGGGAGAAAACACAGCGTTTGATTGGAGGAAGAGCTTTAGCTTCCAAATGAATGATGAGTCAGAGGGACAGGAGGAAGGAGAGGTGTGGTAGGGAAGAAGGGGAGCCCCGTTCTCTCCCAGGGGTTTCCTCTGGTGCTGGGTCTGGCAGGCAGGACACAAACACACACACAGAGGTTTCCCCCCTTTTCACTCCATAAAAGAAGTTCTGCCACGAGGGCTGTTGAGGATTGTCTCCAAGGAGAAATGGAATATTTTCCTTATGGTGAACCACAAGAGAATGTTACTACATCCTGCTTCTTATGGCTTATAAATAGAAGGAGGAAAGGAATGACTGGTTAACTGTTTGACCTCAGTTTGGGAGGAAGAAAGCTCCCAAGAAACCCCATTAAGCATAGAGGAAAATGGCACCGATCTGGCACCTTAATTATATGCTGATGACATCCGACCAGGAAGAAAAGCTTCAGACTGAAGGAAAAATACCTGACTGAAAAGGGTTGTGCGTTTCCCTCTTTCTTTCTTTTTCTTTTTTTTTTTAGCATTTAAGAAACAAAACAAAAAAGCAGACTGAAGAACCAGGTGAACCTTTGACATTTGTGTTTGATTTTCCACCCCTGAGCACGAACTGAAAACAAAACAATCCTGCTGCAGAGAGGTCTGTCAAATGTACAGACTTTCAGTGACCCTTCTGTTCATAATGTTTTTCTGATTCACTTTTAGCTAAGATGGCAAATGTTCTTCACCCGTCACCTTCTGGTGAACTTGCCTGCAAAACACTTATTATTTTCCTATACATTTATTTGCTCCACCTGGATTAAAAAAAAAAAATCAGCTAATATAAATATATAGCAAGTTTAAGGAAAGTATCCCCAGATATGCAATCCAAGTATCTGTTACGATTTTTTGTTACTTGCTGGTTTGTTTGAATTATTATTTCCCAAGGACTTTGCATTACACCTGGATGCTTCCAGAACCCTCCACTCATAGCAGAAGCTGATGATGACAGTTTTACTAACTCATATTTACATCCATTCTTGCGTGGTGCATTTTTTGGGACTGAAATTTGGGACTGAAAAACCCCAGCCAAAACCAGCTCAAGAACGACTATCGAATAGCTATTTTGCTTTTCATTAGATGGGGTCTATAATTCTCAGCAAAGGCCATGTAACAATCCCTTCAGGTTTTATTTCAGATTTGGGAAATGGTACTTGTACAGTACTAATACTTGCACAATAAACTGAGGTTTGTTTTCTCCTTCAGGGCATAAATTGGGTTAACCAGATTTCATTTCTTAATTGGATTAAAAAAAGAGTTCTCAATCATAAATTATACTAAAAATATCAGCCTCGTGCCTGTCACTGGGAGTAGCAGTCATGGGACACAGCAGCAGGATTTTGAAATCACACAGAAAGACGTTTGCTTTGTTTACTTTGATGTAACCAACCCTGTGGGCAGAAGCAAAACCCCATTGAAGTTAGCTGACTTGCATCAGCTTTACTTTGAGACAGAGTAGCCAAATCCTTCCAGTACCGGGTTCACCTCAGCAGGTTGGTTTGAGGATGAAACAGGACTGGGTCTTTCCCTGATACCTCTCAGGGCTGTCAGCTTTTGTCTGGCAAAGAAAGGTTCCCCTTCTGTACCTTCTCACACTGGGATGGTTTTGTGAGGGGATTTGCCAAACACAAGGCTGCTCCCAGAGGTGTCACTCTGCTCTGCTCCACTGCTGCCAGCCCCTGCACCATCTCCCTCCTTGTCTGGGGGCTGGGACTCAAACGCCTTTAGCAGTGTGTGCAGAGCCGGGCACTTTCCTCCCTCTCTAGAGGGGGATTCTTCTCCTGATGTTGAGCTCAAGGACAGGTAAAAGGGACAGAGAGGTGTTTTAGGAGTGAGGACACACGGTGCCAGCAGCCCTGCTGGCTCAGCCAAGCATGCCGGGGGTCGGGATGGCAACGAGACATTTGCTCTGTGAAATTCATCTTCAGTCAGGCACCATCAGCCTTTTGTAAAAGAAAAACGCCCATGTGTTTTTAACCCCTCCTAGACCTCACAGGAAGTTTCTCTGCCTGGGCAAGCATTTGAGGTGTCTCTGAGCTTCCACATGTCTGGAAGTGTGTGGCCGTGCATGAAAATGTGGCTGCACACACAGACTGGATCAGAGAGAGGGAACAAACTGCTTTTGGGGCAGCTGGAGTCCCTGGCAGTGGGAATGAACAACAGGAGCTCCCATTCCRTGGAGACAGGCAGGAGGGGTCAGGAAAGCTCTCCTCAAGTCGCTGCTGAGCCCTTCAGCTCACACAGCAGCCCGGAACACTCGGCTCCCCGCTCACCTCTGCTCTGTGGAGCTGCTAACTCTTTTCAGATGAAGGGTGCTTATTTAGATTATTGATTAAACCAGCTTGCTGCCACTGACAGGAACCTCACATTTTCCAGAGAGACAGATAGGAGACATGAGAACTGGCCATGGTTCCCCTGTGCCCTCCTTTCCAGAGGGAGTAACTGCTCTTTGTGACCAGGCTTGTGTTACGCCAGGCTCTGCAGCTCCAGGACCGTGAGCCTGGAGAGGAAATGAAAGCAAGTTCTGCTTGAGGAAAACCCCTAGAACTTGGGTGGCTGTTTCTCTTTTTATTTTCTTCAACGTGAAATTATTAATTTTTTTTAGTGTGGAAACTGAGATGGCATCAGAGAATACAGCCATTGAATCAGCGTGACTTATTAAAATCTTTAACTTTGCYGCATCGATGTGATGGGATGCACTAAACAAAAGTGCTTTGGGCTTGAATAGAAGAGAACATGGGCCACAAACCCAAACACACAGTATAAAAACTGCAGGATGCCTCATGGAACACAGCTCCTGRTCCCCACTCCCTTTGCTGATGCTGCAGCAGCTCCAGCTGCTCCATATCCCACATCACACCCGCAGCAGATGAAATCTGTCATGTGCTGCAGCTCCTCTGTGGCTCTATGGGTCCAGAATGTATAATAATTTAATTCTGCCCACTTTTCCCTCAGTAGGACACTACATAATTTCCTCACTGCACTGCTGAGTTTCACAAAGCCCTCAGTTACCTCGGAGACTCCTGAAACCTGGCTGAAATTCCCATCAAAAGTTCCTGCCGGGAGAAACAAATCAACAGGCAGACAGGCAAGCCCATCTCCATGAGTAAAGCCAAATAAATCCCTCTGCAGGACTGGCACAGCCTGGAGGAGACCCAAAGCCGTGTGACAAGGCAGGGCCACCACTCTCCTGTGAACCAACCACCCCTACACTTCCAGAGGGAGGCCCTGGGGTTGCTGCAGACAAAAGTCTGGAAGGAAATTGCCTCCTTGCTCCCTCCTGATAGGGGAGTTAACCTCGGGGAGCACCCAGCTGGAAGCTGTACATTTGGAACATGCTCCGTTCTGCTAAGAAAACATCCAAGGGAGGACATCTTTCCTGCAGCTTGGAGCAGCTCCAGCAGCCTGATGAGACATGACGGCTGCAATCTACAAAAGACCCCAGAGGAAAAGAGAGCTCGTGCTGCTCTCCCTGCTGACTGACACGTGGCACCGAGTACTGCACATCTCCTCGGGCYCCTGTGAGCTTCCAAGGCTTCTCAGCACACCAAGCATAGGGACAGCAAGCAATTTCTTGGCTGTGTGATGCCAGTTTATCTGTAATGCATCTAATTCTCTGTGTCCTCGTTTCTTTTTCCCCAGGAAGGAAGGAAGGGAGTTAGGGCTGTGCTAGAAACCACAGTGCACGAGATGATTGAATTAGTGAGCAGCTTCAAAGTTCACTTCAGCAGCAGACTCACAGTGCTTGATCTTTGCTCCTCTGCCACCACTGGCAATATCCCCACTAGATTTGGTGACAGCAGGAGCAGAGCTTTGGAGATGACACCTCAGAAACCTCTGTGACCTAAGTTACCATGAGAAAACAGGAACAAGCCTATGGAAAGGCAGAAGTAACCCGGGTTAAACTGAGCAAATGACACAGCAAAGCAGAGAGAAGCAACTGAAGGCACTGCACTGTTCAATGCTGATGAAAATTAGGTAAGTTTTAGTCAAGTTTCACACAGGGTGTTAGAAAGTTTTGGCACTCTGTCTCCTGTCCTTCTGTGTGTTTTCATCAGCATCAATGTGACCTCTGGTAAAGCAGCCTTAGGATGTCCCAGCCAGGCTCAGGGATCCATTCTCAAGAATGTCAGTTCTCCTCCCTGCAGATACAGCAGCCAGCTGTGTGCTCCCAAATGGAGTGAGACTGTTCACTGACAGCCCTTCCATGGCATTGTCTGTTCTCAAAGATAACATCCATTTCTTCCAAGCAGAGCAGGAAAACAAAACAGAGCAGGCTTCAAGGAGAACGATGGATGTGATCATCCCCCTGCAAAAAACCTGTCCTATGTCACCAGGACAGACAGATAAGTCTCCTCAGAGGAAAAGGCAGCAATTTCAGAGCCACTGTAGCTCCTGAGACAAATRTCCTGGTGTATACTTGAGAAACAAAAAGGGAAGCAGAAACTAGGAGGTGACTTCTAGATTAGCATTTTGGATTTGAATAAAACCTCACCAGCAGATTCAGTATCTCCTGCCCTGTGTGGTGGCAGCCACTTCCTCAGCTGGCTTTCCAAGATGTAAAAAAAAAAAAAAAAAAAAAAAAAAAAAAAACTATCAGTAAAACAGTGTGATTTTCCTGGCATTTAAACTATTTGGGGTTTCTGTTTTCTGAGCTATTTGGATTAGATAACAACCCTATCTCAGACTTTTCATTGCTGCTCTCTCTGCTTTGGACAGCTGTGCTCTGTGTCCTGGCAGGGTGATGTGTTTCTGTGTTTCCTGACCAAATTTACACATGCCATGTTGTTTAATAAACTTTTTAAATTGTGTTTCCTCCTGCCAGTGTTGAAACGGATCTGCCTTATCCGAATTACAGACCCACACAGCCTTGAATTATCTGGGGCCTTGTGGAGCCGTTCCTTGCTGACCCAAAGGCTTTTCCTCTCAGCTTGATGGAACCTTCTGTTGTTAGAAGCAACCGGACTGGCCAGGGTTTTGTCAAGGAAAAGTGCCCTGAAGGTCCCAACACCTTTTGGTGGGTTATTTCTAAATAAAACCTTTGGGGCTCACGGGCACTGCAGTCAAAACTCCGGAGCAGCAAAGGGGTTTGCCAGTGGTGTCCCCGAGCCCAGGGGCTGAGTTTGTACCCCAGCAAGGGGATCAAGGAATGGACAGCTTGGAATTTCACAGCAGCCCGTGAAGGRGGGACAGGCACAGCTAAGCCAAGCCCTCTGCGTCCCTGGGGCTGGCTGGGAGATGCTCTAAGAAAAGGTTTTGAATGCAGCAGCCAGGAAGAGTTTGTGTGTTTGCAAATTGCCTGAAGCCTTGTTAATCCCTGTTCAAATACGGAGCTTTGTAAACTGATCCCTCCTTTCTCACCAGCCCCGCTGGTCTGGTGTAAAGCAGAGCTCTGCTTAGGCAGGGTTTAAAGAGCAGCCAGCGAAACTCAGCGGGACTTTCAGAGAAACTCCGGCTTTCAGGGGTTCACCCTAAATCCAGCATTCCCCTCTGGATGTGTGCTGCTCCCAGCTCGGGAAATCGGAGATTTGAAACAGAAAACAATTGAAATGTGAACAATGCAGAGCCCGTTGTTACTCACACAGGAATCACTGCGTGAAGTCACTCTGTCCCAGGTATTTTTAAATAGCTCCTCAGTGGGTAGATGTTTTGGTTCTCTCAGGGGCTGTCTGAGATTCAGCAGCAGTGTTAATTAGCTGCTGCTGAAGGGTGTGCAGTTTGCCATTCAGCATTTAGGCTGTGGGCTCCATTTCTAGAGTATCACGGTGCCACTGACAACTCAATTAGGGTCTATTTATAAAAGCTTTAAATARGCAAGTTTTCATGTTTCCAACCTCAATCTGTAAAGATAAACGAAATGGTTTGAATTTCTGTCAAATCATGAAAATTTGCTTCTCGGTATGGCTTAAATGAATGCTCGCYACATTTTATTACTTCTATAACATGTATCAGAAACAAGAGACAGATGTGGGCTCCCATGCAGTCTCAAGATCAGAAAAATGTGTCTTTTGCAGGGGTTTGGGTTTTTCATAGACAGCATCCCAGCAATAATAGCACATCATCCCCCGGGAACCTCGGGGAAGGAGCGGGTGAGAGTCCTGCAGGCTTCTTTGGGGCTCCATCAGAACAATTTTGAGTCCAAACAGATTTTATTCCACAAACATCTTGCTTCCAAGTGCCAAAGCCGAGCTGCGGCAGCCACCAGCTAGCCTGGAAATCCATCCCGAGGAGCAAAGAGGGGGAGAGGGGAAAGCGAAAAAACCGCAGCACTACGTGGTGAAGCCCCAAGGTCCTGAGTGAGCAGAGTGAGCTGGAAAATCCTCACTGGCACTGCTGAGCAGCAGTGAAACGATTCCCTTATGGAGATGTGCCCTCTCCCGGCCTCCCCGGGAACGCCTGCAGGGACACAGGTGCGAAAAGAGCCGCACAGAAAATTAGTTTGGGATGTTTGGAGTGACGCAGCTCAACCGACAGAGGAGACCCAGGTGATGCTGCTCAGGAACGTGGTGGCATTTCAAAACTCCGGCACAGCTAAACAGCGAGTCAGAAAAGCAAAATGCACTTCTGGGTTTTTAATKCCTCATCTGAACCTTCTATTTGCCTCACTGAGGGAACAGGGAAGCCTTTCGAGCTGTAAGACAATTCATGACACTGACAATACACTGCAATTCTGCCCTCCCTTTAAGAGGAACTGAGTGTTCATTCCCAGTGTAAAATTATCACTTCTTGCAAATCATAAGGACATTGAGCAAAAAAATATCTTCAACACTTAGCTCCTTTTGCTATTTCTATCCCATTATTTTTTTTTTCACTGAGAATTTTGTCTGCTTTTCCGCAACTTTCTCTTTTTAATTGTGGAATATATATTTTTGTGAGGTGTAAGAGACAAGGAACATTTTGGAGGAAAAAATCTGAGGTAATCCACAGGGGACAAAATGAACAGTTTGGGCATAAAATCTGAGTTAATCTCTGGGGAGACAATGAAAATTTTGGGGTAAAAATGAGGTAATTAGAACTCAACAGGTAATGAAAATTATCAGCGTAAAATCTGAGGTCATCTCCATGGTAGAGAAAGAATATTTTGAGGTAAACTGAGGTGATCAGTAGTGGAGAAACTGGGAAAATTTGGGCATAAAACTTGAGTAGCTCTATAAAGCTACAATGAATATTTTGGAGGGAAAATCTAACGTAATCTGGAGGGGAGAGAATATACATTCTGGGGATAAGATAGTTAATTATGGGGCCTCTTGGTCATAAAATGTATGTCAAGGAAAGTGATTTGAGCTGRGAGTGAAYGGGGAGCCCTTGGGGTTTGCCTGYTTRTGGTTTTGGGGTGCTCTCTGATGTYTTGGAAGAGGTTCTGYGSCGCAACTGCWRTGACAAGCAACACACAGGGCAGTGTTGTCTGCTTGTTTTTAACCTTTCCCATCAGCTGTAAAAGCTTCTTGCTTTGGGATTCATTCCTGCTCCCAGCACGAGCAGGAGCAAACCCTTGTATTGATTTGCCCCGCAGCAGAGGGAGGTCGTGGGAATTTTGAAGCAATTTCTCACTGAACAGACTGGCAGAGCGAAAGCCAGAAGTGTTCTTTTCTAAATGAATGCTTTTCACTATGAACTGGGGTCTCACTGCCCTCTCCTGGCTGGATTATCCATGTACGGCCCATTCCAGTGAGCCTCTCATCTTCCTCAGATTCTTGCATGAAATTCCCAGTCAGAATGTTCTGGCCAGCATCTTTTAATTCCAGTCATTCTGGAATACTCGGTTAACTTTCCTTTCTTAGCTCAAATCATTTGCACAATTCCAGAGGAGCTACTTGGCCTGAACAGCTGCTCAGTGGAGCACCAGCCAGGCTGGAAAATCTCTCTGAGGTCTCTGTTGGAGAGTGGGAGAAATGTCCCTCCTGKCTGGGGTGTCCTTGGTGGGCAGAGAAATCTGATATTGGGAATATCTGATATTGCCAGTGTGGCTTTGTGCTCAGACAGAGGTACCCCGGGAGGAAGGGGAGCCTTGGCCTCACCTGCACAGCTCAGGTGGATGTTACAGTATTGGGGTGGCCTGACAAGGCATGAACACATTTCTGGGTTGTGGAATGCCTGGAAACTTTTCTCTGTCAGGTTTTAATGGGTTTCTCCTCAAGATTTCCTGTGGTCCAGCATCTCTGGTGTCCCTTATTTTGTCCAAAGTCCAATGGTAAAGGATTGAATAACTGACAAGTGGGGTCTGGGACGAAAACGGTTCTGATAAAATTAGGCAAAGAATACAGTTAAAAAAAAAGAAAATAAAGAAAATAAAAGGAAAAAAAGAAAAGAGCATCCTTTTAATGGCTGAAATAGGCAGGGATGAAAATGCTGGAGAAGGGCACTTTTCTATTTGAATTGGTGTCGCCTCTCATGGATAAAACCCCAAA
>QVAJ01000485.1:321775-345213 GCA_003546035.1 Mixornis gularis | reverse complement strand
TTTCACTCTCAGCCACTGCAGGTGAATGAACCTGTGGTCAATAAAAGAGAATTGCTGATTATGTCTCAGTCTGCAGAGACGGAAATGTCCTTACATGAATGTTCTGTCTGTCTGAACAGAGAGCATATTTCATACTTTTGGGCCTTTCTCAGATCCCCTCAGTAACAGGGAGTAAAATTAAGGGCATRCATTTGGTTACCTTTTAAAAGCATGTTTTGAATTAATAAAGTGATTTAAAAATATATGTTTTCTCCAGATAAAATGGTGCAATATTTATCCTTCCCCACACACCTTATATCTCAGAAAAATATGTGTATGTGACAAAAAAAATTGTCATATTTTTGGGGCCTGGGTTGTTAGSTCTCTCTATAAGTGCTCAGCCTCATCAAAAAGGATGATGAAATAAAAGAGATTCTTGCCCAAGAAGTGCACACTACAAACAACAGATATTGATTGAGCCCCGTGTCTCAGCTATACCTTTCCCTTTTCACTTCATTGGGATGGTCTCCGCTCTGTTTTTTCAAACAAGCACCAAACAGACTTGTTAAGTATTTCCAGATCTCTTTTTTTTTTACAGGAGGGATTTTTTTTTCCCCCCCACAGGAGGAATCACAGTATGTCAGTACATTCAGCATTTCCCCTAAACTACTGACTACAGCACACATTCAAAACCAGTCACCAGTTTTCCAGTGTCAAAGCAGGCCGTGTTGCAGGAGCACAGGTCCAGCCCCCAGACACCGTGTTTGCCCTTTTGTTCTCCCAGTGCTGAGCGTGGTGCTGATAAGGTAAAGATTTACCTGCAGAGCTGCCTGGCGGGGCTGTGAGCACAGAGGTGACAGCAGGTGTCCACAGCACAGAGATGGGACAGCACAGCTAYGTGTTCTCTTTCCAGGATAAAACCCCAGCCTGCATCTAGCACTCTGCACTGATAAATGCAGYTCCAGTCAACGTGTATGCCTTCCCAATGGTGTTGTTGTAGGAAAGCCAGTTTAAAATTCACTGATTCCTCAAGTTCAGCCGGTAGCTCCAATGGGAGCAGAATCCAGGCTCTGATTTGTTTTGAATATACATTAAAGAATTAAGSTAATAATTGACCTGCCATATCGTCTGAACGTGTGCACTTCATCTGAGCCTCGACTGATTTGAGCCCAGAAAAGCAAGGAAATTCAGAAAGAAAGGCTTAATTCTGTGTTCTGCATTCTATCCTCATCCAGAAAGATCAGTGTTGCTGTTATTAAAGATCCTAGGAGTTCTGAGAATGGGCCAAGTCCTTTCCTGACTGAAATCCAGCAGAAATTTTGCTGTAGTAATCAAAAAACAATAAAGCTGTATCTTTACTGTTGGCATCATGAAAAGCCATTGCTCTGTGAAACTCAGGCTTCTGTGCAGACTAAATCTGAACTGCACCTGTCAGATTCTAGAGTCAATAATGTATTCACATGCCTGAAAATGAGTTTATGTTAATGACTATTTGCTAAACCTAGTGAAAAAGTTATTACCTAGTGGCACCGGTGAGGCACTTAARTCCCCAACCCCTCAGAGTCCCGCAGGTGTTTTGTTACAGCAGGGCAGAAGTGAGGCGGTGGAGAAACATCCTTTCCCGCTCAAAATCCTTTTTCTGTTTGCAACTTCCTAAGAGATGGCAACCCCATGTTCCTGGGAGTTGTATGCCTGGCAGCCGGCTGGCTGCAACTCTTCTCCAAAGGAGCAATCTCTTTTAAAATTTTCCTTCCAGAATACCTGACCTGAACAGTGAGAAATTATTCATATTCTACAGCAGAGCTTAATCTATTTCTGCAGCAGAATCACACGGTCTCCCACCGATGAGAATTTTAAACCTAAACTCAGTTTTGCCCTGGGCTGTACTTTCGGGTATATTGTGGCAGAGGACACGCAAAACATCATTTGCTTTCTAAACCACGTTTCTTTCCTGCCTTATAACAAKCCTCACAACCTTCCAGGCGACAAGAACCGCAGGTCCTAGGGAGAACAGGCGGGGGAGGGAGGCTGGCGGACACCTGAAAGCTTTGTGACCCCACTATTAGAATTCCAAGGCGGAAAAATCCCCCCGGGRGACAGCAGCGCGGGTGCTCACCTGCCCGTGCAGCCGCCCCGCCTCGTCCATGCACAGGTACCGGGAGCTCTGCACGCCCTTGATGGCCACGGTGCGCACGGCCACGGCGCGGATCTCCAGCAGACCTGCGGGCAGAGAGAGAGAGGGGACAGCAGCGTCACCCCCGCCGTCCCTTCCCCGTCCTCATCCCCATCCCCGCCGCCGCCACTCACTCTGCGGGCTCTGGCTGCCGGCCGCGTCCACCCGGCCGTCGGCGCCGATGCGCAGGAAGCAGCTGAAGAGGCCGTGCTTGCTGGCGGTGTAGAGGTGCCGCAGCCGGATGGGTTCTCCCCAGCCGTAGTTGAGGTGCGGGCCGGCGTCGGGCAGCGGCAGCGGCAGCGCGGAGGCGGCGGCGGCCGCCAGACCGAGCAGCGCCAGCGCGGCGGGGCGCAGCCCCATCCCGCCTCGGCGCCTCGGGGCTGTAGCGCGGCCGCAGCCGCCCCCCGGCCTTTTATAGCTCGCCGTTATCAGCTCCATCGATCCGGCCGCATCCGATATAGAGCCCGTTTCATAGCCGGATCGGTCACTCCCCTCGAAAATATTGAGCGGGTGACACCGTTTCGCAGGGGACRCCTTAAAGTCGCTTCCTCCGCATCCGCATCTCCGGGCTCTCCGCTCCTGCGAGGCTCCGGCCGCGGTCCCGGGGCRCTGCGCGTCCCGCAGCCCCGATGCGGCGCCGGGACGGGGAGCGGGGGTGGGCGTGTGTGTACCCAGCCCACCCAGTGGCAGGAGGCTGCTCCGCTCCCCGCCGCGGCTCAGCCCCTGCCTTCCTTCGCCTTTGCCCGTCCTGGATTTCATTTCCCTTTTCAGAAAGCAAAGAGCTGCTGCCTAAACCTGGACTCGCCTCTCCGGCGGGGGATGAGCGCTGGGGAAGCGGGACGGCCGGTCCCGGTTCCGGGCAGCCGGCGGGGCACGGCCGGCACACGGCGTTGCTACAGCCCGGTCCGGCCAGGTACCGGTGGCTGCGGGTGTCTCCGGGCTGGATCCCCGGCCGGCCATCCCCGGCCGAGTCACTAGATGGAGCCGGGCTCCTGGGATGCGGCTGCCTCGCCCCGGGGGAGCCGCTCCGGGGGCGCTCTCCAGCTCCTCYTGGTCCCCACTTCTTACAAAGAAACTTGGGGTGGGGGGGGGAGGAAGAAATCCTGGGTGAAGTAAAACTGCATCCCCCGATTTAAGTTTCAAACAGAATTTTTCTTCTGGTCTGCGCACGGATTTTTTCCAACGTGGGCTCCTCCCAGGGAGCTCGCTCAGCGAGCGCCCTTGCAAAGACGATACACATATTTGGGGGTTTTCCACCGTATTTGCATCTCAGAGATATTTAAAAGGGTTACTGCCGGCTTTTCTGCTGTACATCCAAAGTGATCATTGAAGGGATTTTCTCAGATTTCAAAAAAGAAAGCCGGCAATTTCACAAAGAAAAAAAAAAAATCTTTCCCCCACAGGACATTAAATATCAATTAAACAAGACATAACCCCACCTCCTGACCAGCTTCTCTGAAACACAAAGCTTTGGTCAGCTTCCACGTACTGGTTTTATATTTTTCTATGTGTTTGCTTTCATCCTTTTGTCCCCYACATTTGCATCTCCCTCCTGCAAACACTGCCACAAAGAACTTTTCTTCGCGATCAACCTTAGCTCTGCGAGGATGAGCACATGGGCAAGGCCACACAAAAATACAGAGGCTTGTAGGATGAATTCTTGCACTTATTATCATGGGCAACTTCAGGTGTATTTAACTGGAGTTAACGRCGAGTTTGGATGATCAGGGTCTCGCATAACAAACCCATTGGAAGGAGGGATTGAATCTCAYCAATCATTTCAAAAAACATCCATTGCTTTTGATTAGCTTTGGGCATTTTTTTTTGGTGAACAGCTTGAAACACCCAGAAAAGATCCTAGTTTTTCCCTCCACAGTTGCTGAATAATTAATAAGGATTTCAGACCGCTTTTCATTCAGGTGTCTCCTGCTGCATCCTCCGGATCATGTGTGGGCTTTCCTACCAATTCTGGTCTTTCTTCCATCACGGAAGTTCACAATATTATAAGCCCAGTAAATAATACTYAGGCATGCGAGTCCCTAATTCTTTTTTTCCTCTGCAATGTTATTACATGGCTGCTACAAAGGCAGTTCCTGCCCTGCCACCCTGGGCCCCACAGCAGTTGTGCATGTAACTCATCCTGGCATTCTTCAAGGTACTGAGCACCCACCACACACGCAGAGGTTRTGCTCTGAAATGAATCTGAAAGGCTCCTTCAGCTCAATTTTTCTGTGCATCTCAGTGAATAGAAGCTGTTTTATGGTCACTACTTCTGCTATGCTCTAGTGGGAACAATATTTGTGATCCTAAATTTTATTTCCTTCATCAAGAAGTTCAGGCTTCTTTCAAGCAGTAAGGAATTGATGCTTGCAGCTTGTTCATTTGTCTCTGTGAGGATCCAAAATTGAGGCAGAAAGGACAAATCACTTGCACGAAATGATATTTCAAATCAGTGAAAAAGCTGGCCGTAAAGGAGAATTTCCCAACAATTGATGGAGAGTCTTTAAAAATTATTTTCRTTGTTGCTGTTGCTATGTTACATGGGCTGATGTTAAAGGGCTCATTTCTAGTCAAATTAAAACAAAAATTAAGCACTTAACTAATTTTTTGGAATGGCCTCTCTTGTTAGGGGAAAGTTTCAACCTAAATAATTTGTCCGAGTTCCCCTGYAGTCCCTGACAGAGGTGAGTGCCTGCAAACACTTAATTGGACTGAATAGTACCAATCCTATCACAAAACAGCTGCTGAAGAGATATGGGTTAAATATACCCTGGAAGGTATATTTATATACCTGTTTATTTCTTTATTGCCTCTGTAAAGAAAAAAAAAAGCCTAGATTGTTAACTTGGATACCTTATTTTTAGCTAGAGGTAAATGAGCTAATAAATGTCACTGAATTCAAAATACAAGAGTTGCAACACATGATTTTAATTTCAGTTCCTGTCTGTGTCACTGACCTTTATCATTTATTGGCATCTTTTATCAAAGTTCAATACAAAGACACATGCCTTTGCATGTTCCTACAAATGCATCTGCAGGAGAAAAAAAAAACCCCACGTTTGCAGAACAAATGTATTGTAGGGTAAATCCCCCCATCACTTCCAATGCTGGACCTGCTTCCTGCAACAAGGAAACCTGGTAGTGTTGGATTTTCTGCTTTTATGAGGGTRGGAAAAACAACCAAAAAACCCATGAGGGAAGTCTTATAGAACAAAAATACYTCCTGAGCAAACAGCACACAATTGCAAAAGCATTTTCACCTGTTGCAATTAATCATTTATTTCCACTGCACTTTTCAATGTCCCAATGTAATTTCTGCAGAACGAGAAGCCCGGATTTTTGGTAATGATGAAGCTGAAGTGAATGTGTTTTGGAAGAATAAAATTTGCTATAATTAAAAGTCAAACATCTAGACATATTTGGAACACACCAAAAAGGTAACAGAGGGCTTGTGCTGCACGGGATAATGACATCATTGAAACCARCTGGAAAGAAACTAAGGAAACTAACTTCTTGCCCTATTTCCTCMTCATTTYTGTGGCCAGAAAAATGRTGAGGAWMTAGGGCAAGAAGCCACCCACGAGTCAAAGGTGGTCATAGCAGGCTACCTTGTGGTAGAGATCAAAGGAAAAATTATTGATTTGAGTCACTCAAGACTGAGTGAGGGTCAAAATGTGAAAAACTGGAGGTGTTTAGGATGAAGAGACGTTTTCTCAGTTATGGAATATCTTTGGAAGATCACGGTGAAAGCTTTGGTTGTACAAGTCGCTGCAGGAAGAGGGAAATATCACAGAAACATCGAAGACTTTCTGCTTCCTTTGGGATGTCTGTGGGACCTCCCGCAGATTTTGTAGTTGGGATTACACGAGTGTGATCCAATATTACTTTTGTGATGGGATCTGTCAGTCTTTCCCCCTTTTCTCTGRAGTCAGAGGTGGGAGAATTACAGAGGCTGCAAATACTCTGAGGGCACTGAGGTTCCAGGCAGGGCTGGAGATGTCAGTGTTAATGCCTCTGGTTTCTGGTTTCTGCTGTAGTTCCTGCCACTCATCCCAACTGTGACAGAGAAAAGAAAATTATTTTACCCATGGCAGAGGGCCAGCAGAGAGGTCCAGCCTTTTCTCTTGCTTCTGGTGGAGAAGAATATGTCAGGAGGATGAGGGAAGGCAGAAGTGAAGACACAGGACACTGCGATACGCAGTTATTCGAGCGCGAGCTTGTTCTATAATGAGCCTTATCAGCGCAGCACAAGTTAAAAAACCTGCCTAAGAAGGAGAGGTTACTCCACCATATGTCAGGGACTGCTCTGCTTCCCAGCTGCTTCTGCAATCCAAGAGGCATGGAGGTGACAATATTTCTCCCCGGGCTGTGAATGAGTGCAGAATTGAGATTCCACAGCTCCCGCTGCGCGCGCCCACTGACAGCGTGTCACAGGAGAGGACGAGCACTCGCCGAGTCTCTCCCCTGATACCACAGTCCTCCCTGAGTTTGTAGGATTCAAATGCATCACATACTTACAGATTTTCCAAGTGACCCACTCCCAGAGGGGTTCTGCTTCTAAAACCACTCTGCTGAGGAAGGTCAGCACTCTGGGGGAGATTGTTGCTACTGTAATTGGGGTGTGTTGTTGCTGGTTCTTTCCAACGGGCACAGCCAGACAACCAATTTCAAACATCTCTCACCATTCTGTTATCTAATGCTTCCTCAGCTATTGCTATCAGTCAATGCATTCCGGAGAGCACTACTGGGCCTGGAATYGACTGGGAGCTTGCACAGTCAAATGATATCTTCTGGTTAGGTCTGCTCTAAAGCTCACAAAATTCCCAAATAGCCTGAATGTGTTGTGATGAAAACCATTATTTTGTGTTTTAGAGGTTTTTCATCCACCCCATCTTTTCCGTGTGCTATGAAATCCTTCAAAACTCCACTACAGAAGAAACCTTACTGATTTTATGGGATCATATTTGGTACAGTGCTTCTCCAGCACCTTATTTACAGTAAACCAACAAAAGCTGTTTTTTTCTTTTCTTTTTTTTCTTATGTTTTGAGCAAACATTCATCCTGCAACAGAAATGAATAATTGCAGGTTTCTCTGCCAACAGATTACRTTTTGATTTCCAGCTTGACCTAGGGAGTAATGCCCCTGGACTTTGTTTACACAATGTGTTTGTGGAAAGCTTTTCTGGAAGAGGGTAACTCTAGATCATCAGCTTCTCAGTCAGAYGTGGTTTCCTTGGGGCATTTACCTGTATTCTCATCCTGACAGTAAATAATGCTGTCTTTATGACAAGTTCCAGCTTCACTGGAAATAGTTTTCATTTAATAGACAGGGAACAGTAGGAAAAGATATACCAGAAATGCCTCAAACTTGCAAGAGTACATACTTAGAGCTGTGGTCCCGTACAAACACATCTGGACAGGCAGAATTGATCAGGTGGTCTTATTCAGCCTGATGTAGTGACAATTCCCACAAAATCACTCCTGAAGAGCACAGTAAGGAGCCAGAATTTGCAAAGACTTTGGCAACARGACCAATACAGGTCCATTAAAACAAACCTGATCCTGGAACAATTTCACTGCGTGGTATCTGGGATGAATTTGTCCCACAGAGGTCTAACTTCCACTGGAGGTGCATTGTTATGAAGGACAGGAGCRCTCAGGTGATGGTTTTTTGGGAATCAAAAGTAAGAAGGAGAGGTATGAAAGGGTTTTAGCTCTGCCAGTCTGGTGAGACACTGAATCCCTCCTTTCCCTTGAAGTTAAACCACCTCAGAAATGTGATAATACCTTTGCTTAAAGACAGATTGTTTTCTCAAAAACACCTGTGATAATAATCCTGATTTGTTGCAAAATGGATTCTACAAAGTCTTCTAGTCRTGAGGATTATATAAATTATATCACTGAAGGTATTTATTCTGCTTACGACCATCTAAGTGGTGTTTTAACTACAATCAGTTAGGGACTGTGGGAGACCTGTTATGGTTTATGTGATGCCAATAATCAGACCACCCTAGAGGGACAAATTGTCCCTACAGGGTTAGTTCTGGATGGCTCAGTCCTGTGAAGACTGAAGGATGTCAAAGGCAAAAATTGTACCTGTCTGGGAAATTTCTGCTGTAGATAGTTTTGGTGGGGKTTTTTTGTTTGTTTGTTTGTTTTTAATTTGGGCTTCAAATACTTGATGAAGATGGGCTAAAAATGAGAGTCTGCTGAACACATTACAACAGTTTGCCATGTTGTGGAGAAAGAGAAGTAGAAAGGGATCTAAGGAAGTCAGCCAAGACTCACCGTTCTCCTGCTGTCGTATATTTCATGTTACACCACTGCCTGTCACTACTAGGAATTGCAAGGCACCAACAGAACTGTGTAAGTTGTTAAGAGATGTAAATGATTATCAAATTCAGCCCACGAGTGCTTGTTGACCTGCTGTCATCACCTTTGATTATGATGATACTGCACGAAGGACTGAAACGGTGAAGCCCTTTATGAAACAGCCTGAACAAATGTAAACTCCAAAACTTAGTACAAAGTTTCCTAATGGCTGAAGGCTGTTAAWTTTTTTGCACACAGATAAATCCTCAGCTTCTGGAGAGCAAAATGRTTCATCTGAGTCAACAGAAGTCTAACCTTTCACTCCAGCTTGTACTGTGGAGAAAAACTCTGGAGAAACACCTTAGAAAAAAATAAAATTCTCATGCAACTCCTCCAAACCTGTTTAGTACATGGAAWTACTTCACCTGGATTTTAAAAAGTGTGATATTGTCTTGCCTTTTTTCTCAGAAGACCCCCAGACTCAATCCTTAACATTGGTGACAACCACGTAGGAAGTTTTACAATGACTTTGCTCGAGAGAGGGGAAGATTATTAATAAACTGTTCTTCCTCTCAGAGGTCATGGGAAGTAATTTTCATCTGAAATGAAGCCTAAAGTGTAGCCTGGGTGTAGCTGTACACTTTGCTGTGAATTGGGAAACCAAACAACTTTCTCTGATGTTCCTTATTCCAACTGTTCCCCTTTGCTGCCACCAAAGGTGGCTGTGGGACATTTGGGGTCAAGAACTGAAGGGTGAAGGTTACTGAAGCATCCTGCCAATGCAGCTAAAAGTGACCTTTAGCTGACAAAGCAAAAGTAACGGTGGGATCTAAAAGAAAGGTATTCAAATAGCCAGTCCGTCCAAAACATTGCATTTGGATTGATCCTAATCAGCCATAATTTCCTACTTTAATGGCCAATTAAAAGGCCATTTGAAAGTAAGAGAAGCAGAACAAATCAGCATGGAAAGAGCCTGCATGGTCTTTAGAAAGTAATTCAAGTTTACTTMGGTTTTACACATCTGACCAGAGAGGAAACAAGTGAGTAATGGATGTCTTACTCCAAAAGTAATTCAGCTTTTATTAAATAACTTGTTTCAGCAAGAAATAAAATCTGAAACATCCCCTGGAAAGTAAAATGAAATGTCTGCATTGCCACAAGGTATTTATCTACCTAAACATCCCAAATATTGGAAGGAATGTAGAATCCCCCATTATTTGATTATTGTGTGTTATGTACAGAAGCAGAATTAAACTCAATGGTGTTTTATGTGTATTTACAACTGTGATCAGACATTTAATGGTCAGAACAATTCTATTTTACCATTTTTAAACGCCAAATATTTTAATGTCAAACGCGTCTTCAACTTGTTTTCCTTTTTCCTGGGAACAAAATTCCTTGAACATTTCAAGCCAAAAGAGCTTGAGAGCCCTGTTGCCTCTGGTTCTTTCATGTCTGGGGSTACCAGGAGGAAGATCCTTGCACGACCAGAGGCAGAGAGCCCTCAGCTGCYGAAGTGAGCAAAGCAGACAGATGTGCTGAGGATGGAAAAGTGGAGTCCCTGGTGCCTCTTTCACACGGATCACTCTACAGGTCACACACTCTGGGTTGTGGATCTAATAATTTGGGCACTCCTTTGGCCAAGGGGGCTGTAAAGATGGTGGTACACCACACACACACACAGGCTCCCCCCAGTTAATCCAGAATTTAACCTCTTTCAGAACATTTCCAGAGCAGGGCAGGAATCCTTGTCTCCCTGTGTGGGGCACCGAGGTTTCAATCAATAGCAAARGCTCCCTGAGACCTGTCTATTGCTCTTTATCAGAGGCCTCCAGCAGATAAAGCCTGTCACAAAACAGCTACTGATCGCTGCCACTGCAGCCTGGYTCCAAGGAAGAGCTGCTGAATCAAGGCAGGAGATGCCCTTTTTCCCATTCCCTGGGCTGACAGGACACCAATTGCCACCAGTGTGGTTTGGGCTCAGCCAGGCAGATGTTCCACGGGCTGTATAATATTGTAGAAGGAACCAGTACTAATGACAGTGAGAGCAATAGAATTGTGACTCAGCCTTGCACAAACCCTTTCAATTCCTAGCTCCAGTGCCAATTCCAGCACCTCCTTTTCAAAAGATGGTAATCCCCAAATTTATGAGTTTTCCCCACACAGGCAGCAGCAAAAAGCAAAACCCTTTGCACACAAGTAGCAGATGTAAAACCCCACTGATTAATCATTCAGCCCTCACTCCAACTGCCTGACTTAGGTTCCCTGTAGAGCTGCAATTTAAGTTAATATTTATAGTTTAGTATAGTATAGTTGAGGCTTCATGAGAATGAAGGCTCAATTTTTGCCTCCTGTCTTTATGAGCATGAAAAACAAAGCAGCAATGCCATGTTTTTCCCTTCCTCACAGAACGAGGAGTGGGTTTTGTGCAGTCCCCCAGGCTGCACATTTATTCCTCTAGAGAGTTCTTGCTGTGGACACGCATGGCTCCAGCTTTTCCAATTTCAGATCAATGAGCCTCCCAGCAAAGAGCACGGAGTTGGCAGGTCCTTGGCATTCATCTGAATGAAATGAAAGGGAGCTCAGTTCTTGGCTCCACTTTTCTGTCACTCCATTGTCATTCAACGAAACGGACCAAAGAGAGAAGTGATCAATCCATAAACTCGTGAAGCCTCAGTCTTCAGCTGTCATCGGCTTTGAGCCCCCTCCACTGATCTTATCTGTTGCAGAGTGATTGAAAGTAATTTGTTTTGGTTGAAAGTAATTTGTTTTGGAGAGTAATTAGATTATCTCTTGGGGGGGCTTCCTACCTGGTGACCCAGTGTTTCTCCTTCGCTGCCTGCTCATTAACATCAATTACCATAGAGACACTCTTCAAAGGGAGGCTTGCACTACCCAGGGTGGGGAACCTATTAAGAAATATGCCTCTCATTCCTGCTAGGAGATAATAAACCTTCTGGTGTCACACAATTATTTGGGGGTCACACACGTATGATCCCACTGGGGCTTAAACCATCCCTTTGCCATTCCGTGTGAAATGTTTGGCAATWAACGAGCTGGATCTCCCTGTAACAGTGTATATGGAATAGAACAAGCTCAAGCTCAATATCTGGGAACATTTCCTGACACTGGATGAATATCCCACRCTCGCAGAGAGGTACTGGGATGGCAAACAAAGTTCTCATCTCTGGGGGAAAAGGCAGAGAGGCTGAAAGGGTCATGCTCCAATTCTTGTCCCCAGAATCACCTCTTTTTAATTGAGACAATTATTGGAAAGTTTTATATGGTTTTGTAAATGACACAGCACTGATAAGCATCACCATAAAACCGGTATCTATTTCTTTTCTGCAATAATGTGGGTGCCAAGTGAGTCATTGCCTGACTGGGACATTTTCTGGTAGTGATTACATCATTACTACTGTGCCATCCTACAGAACAACACAAAAAAAMMCCCCAAACATGATGATTCACCTTTTGGACCAGGTCTCTTTCCAGGCACACCAAATCTGAGTAGTGGATGGCCCTGGTTATCCCTTCATTCACCAATATTCAGTCCAAAATTTTCTCCTGTTGCATCTGATTTCTGTGCCWCTCAGGAAGTAGAAAAACTCACAGAGGGAGCAGAAATTATCTCTAAAGGTAAAGTTTGCTCGTTTAGATGTTGTGTAGAGGTCCCAGAGTCATTGAAAGCCCCGGGTTGGCCCTGAGCATGCGGGATGATCTGGAATTGACCACAAGGAAGYTGGGGGAGAGACGTGGTGAAAACATCCTTGTGCAGCTCATGGTCCATAGGGACAGGAGTTTAAGTTGGGACAGCCTGAGTCATAATGGCAGGGAATCATCACCAGCGCTTGCAGTCATCAACCCCCACCCACCCTTTTAGATGATCCTGATTCTCCAGGTTTAACTCCCGGCTACAAGTCCTTTAAATGGCTTTTCTGAAGAGCTGCTAAACGCTAAAGTAACGCCTGAAGTAAGTAAATAACTGCCTTTTTTTCTTTTTTTCTTTTTCTCATTTGTCTTGTTTGAGTAATTAGGTCATTATATCTGAAAGTGATTGTTTCATGCGTGCCAAGAGCGAATAATGAAGACCTTTGATGAATCCARCGAGCAGCATGTAAATGTGGGGAAGGAATGCAGAGGCAAAGGAATGACCTTTCTGGAACAGAATTTCTCCCCGTGCCACCATTTTTATCCGCATTAAAGTCGGTTAATGTGTTTACTTTTTCCTGCTGTGTGTGTATTCTTCGGCGCTTCCTTTTCCTAATAACAGGCACATTGTCCAAAGGGTTTTCTTTAAATGGCTGCTCAGGGCTTGTACAGAGCTAAACGTTTCCTCTTTCCACAGCTTTCAAGGCCTGCTTGGATACACATTTCATTTAGATTGCACATTTCATCAGATTGCATTCACATAATTAATAATTAATCGGTATTAATGCTGAGCTATGAGTGATCCRTACCCACCTCTCCAGATCCTGACCATGGAGGTGAACGGAGGCAAAAAAAAAGGAAACCGATTTTATTACTCAGTTGATTGGTAGGGGAAAACAAACAAACAAAACCAAAAACAAACAAACAAACAAACAAAAAACCACAAAACCCCACAAGGAGCAAATATGGAAAATAAATAACTTTTTGTTTCTCAGGACTGATCCTCACAGGTAAGGGTAGATTGGCTTATTCCAGTTAGCAGCTTGTGTGAGTGACTGACTTTGCAGCCCAGTGAAATTAGGCTCTTGTTTCTGTGCAACAGGAAAAAAAAAAAAAAGAAGGTCTGTTTTGGCATCATTTAAGCTTGAGTGGAAATAAATGGTTTGAAGGAAAAGACTTCTCTCCTTGCTGAGCTTCAGTTTGCTTTTAGGAGTGGCATCAGGGCAGGGGGACTGAATTCTCTTTGGAATAAACGAGGCCTGGGTTTGTGCTCACTGAGGTCCCCTGACATGGTGTTAGCCCCAGTGGTCACTAAATCCATGGGATCAGGTTAGGCTTTACCTGAAACAACTCCCTTCACCATGGCCAGTGTGGATGCTGGGTCCTCAGCACCCAGGAAAATTATGGGATGATTCAGGATATCCACACCGTCTTCTGTCTTAAATAAATACTTTTTTTTCCTGTGACATACAGCAGGTGCAGTAATTCCAAACCTAGATCCATGTTGCTCTGATTCTGAAGGGTAGGTCTGAGGAATAATGGGGGGGATTATCACTGACTTCTGATTATTTACTTGTGGGAAAACTAGCAATGTAAAAATGCAAACCAGGCTGCTAGGTAAAACCAAAACTAAAATGTGGATCAAAAGAGATGAAATCTATGGCAAAACTCCTGAATTCCATGTGGGGAAAATTACAGTTTTCCCAGCCAAACTGAAAAAGGCTCAAAGTCATAACAAGGACCTGAGGCAGGTGACATATCTCAGAAGTACTGTGGACAATATTTTGTTTACAGCTGGCTTACAGTTTTGAGTTACTTGTGAGACTACAGAAGAGACAAGCAGAGTTTGAGGAGTGAGCCTCCTTTCTGGAATGCTCTACAGCCAAGTAGGAGCTAATTCTGAAATTAATTTCTCAACCACAGGATCACGGGACAAGATACTTTCTCAGTAGTTTTGTTAAGATTCCTGTGGGCCTTAAATCTACATTATCTAATTTTAATATGTTTCATTATCTCATTTTAATATATATTTTAATAATAAATCTAAGATTTAATAATTTAAGATTATTAAATCTTAAAMTTTGTAGACTTAAATCTTAAGTCTACAGAAACCCTCTGTCCCTTCATAGTTCTCTGCCATTTTAGTGTAAGAAAGGAAAAAAAGTGACATACAGACACCCATTAATGTCTTTTTACCCACTGAGTTACTGACCATTACAAATGTAATGGCCAAACTATTTTCTGTGCACACTCTGGAGGAAAAATATTGTTTGTGTGGGTGGTTGATCAGGAACTCTTTAGAAGCACAGCACGGAGCCTTTTTWAAATGTGCAGGTTACTTACCCAAGGCAGAAATGCCAGGGTATGAGTTAGGGATCCACTTGTCCAGAGGGGGAGGAAATACCATGTATGTGCACATCCTAAATACAGAAATTTCAGCAGTTGTTCTCTTTGAGACAAGTACCAGCCACAGACATAAGTTCATATTAGAAAGTCTCCACTGACTGCTGTTAGACCAGGCAATCACGTGTTAATTAATTAGCCAAAGTAATCAAATCTCTGCGGGCAATTTACTAAATGCCATTTGTTGCTGTCATGGCACATTCGACCACCCTGAGCTAAGAGGTGACTCCTTAAACTCCAGAAAACAACACAACCAAATTACAAAATGCCAAATGCAGCTGCAAGGGGTTTGCCAGCTCGTGCTTCCCCCTCATCCTCAGATTTCAGCGCTGGTCTTCTTCCAACATTTCCAATTCATGACCACAGCTTTGCCCACCATATCCAGCTTTGGTGGCTCTTCCTTTTCACTCTTGATGCAGGATAACCTGGGTGAATTCCCCACAGCAAGAGCAGGGCTGTGAGGGATCCTAGCAGAGGGAAGTAAAATGCCAGCACCCTCTTTATTCGGCTGACATGAAGGCCCTGTACAATCTTGTTCATTAAAGGGATGTTGCAGGGTGGTGATTACAGGGAAAGCTCAGCTGGTTTCCCTTTGAAACACAAAAGGGTGGCTCTCAGGTGAACATCAGAGCTTTTGATGTCTTGCAGGCTTTGCACCTGCACATCTGGAAGCCTGGACACCTTGCTACCACCAGGCCTCGCAGCTGGCTCGACAAAAGGCCAGCAGGATGCACATCCCTCACAAAGGCCACTCTTCCTTCCTCAGCTTGCCTCAAATTGTACCTTGTTCCCTCCCTTTGGTGGTGGTTTCATTCTTTTCCTCTTTAGTCACCTTCAAAGAAGCAGCAGTCTGGCCCCACAGACTCTGCTCTCCCTGCAGGGATGCCCGGGGCCAGGGTCCAGCATTTGTTCTTGGAAGCCCAAGAGGAGCATCCTCTTTGTTCTTCCAGCCCCTCTGAGGAGCACAGGAAGGCTTGGCTGTGGTGCCAAGTGCCCCCAGCCCACCACGAAAGAGCTGAGGATTTCCTTTGGAAATTAAAGGAGATGTGCTGGGATTGGTTTGGACACAAATCTTACTAATTTCAGTCTCTCTATCCCTGTATTTAATTACTTTTGACTTTTAGGCTCAGCTTCAGTGTGTGGAAAGAGTGACAAAACATCATTATCATTCAAAAACTGTGTTGTAGAAGCAACACTCTCTGTGTCACAGCTCAGAAGCAAAATGCATGTYCTCACCCAGAAGTGGGAATGGCCATCGCTGCTTTTTGAAATATTTGGGGGGAAAAAAAATGCCATTGCATTTGAGACACTGATTGATTTAGAGAGTTGGCCGCCTCTTCCCTGGTCGATGCTGTGTTGGCCATGCTGCCTGGTGCCAGGTCCCTGCCTCGAGAGGTTTGAGGCTTTAAGGTTGCTGTGCTAAACATCAGAGCTYACTCCACAAGATGTAATTTTCCAGGCTGACAGTTTTCCTGCTTTCCAGTTGGGTTTTATGTTGAACCATCTGATTTAGGGGTTGGTTAAACACAATATGCTGGGTGTTCAGCATGCTTCAGATAKTTTGCTGTAACTGGAAGAGTTTGTYTGGGGACACTTGGAAGGAYCTAAGTTTGGCTGGAGTGAGCCAGGCTGAAGATGAGTTTRGGGCAGGATCCTGTCAATTTGGTTGTAGTTGGCCACAGATAATTACAGAACTAGGCAAAAAGGAACAGAGTCATTCCTCAACCTCAGGCAATATTTGTTAGAGGGACTTTTTGAAAAAAAGGTTACAATATTTTTTTTTTTCATTAGGGCTTCAAACAAGGTATCCAGTGCTAATTATTAACTGATTTCCATTTTTTTTAATAGCCTTCCCTTGACCCCTTTTGAAAAGAGGCATCACATTTGCTCCCTTTCCTTCCTCTGATACTAAGGCTGGTCAAGTAGTGTCACATCCCAGTCATCAGTTCAGTCAGTTCATATCTGAGCTCATCTCGGTTCTGATACCCTTTGGTCAAGAGCATTGAGGTCAATTATCCCACTGGATTTGCCCCAGGATAGAAAGAAAAYGCGATGGATGGACACTTAGACAATTAAAACATTATTTATACAGCAAAATGAGTAACAGCACTTCTTCAACTCATCTCTCTGTGGTACTGAGGGTCATCTAAAATCTCCATCTAAATAGGACTCTTAATACCATTTTTTGACATTGCTCACCCATTGCAACTATTTTTTTTTTAAATGAACACATAAATCAAAGAATCTCACCTTTTATCTTCTAATTTTTGRAAACAGGAAAGTGCCATGTGTTTAGAGAGGTTTTTGAACTTCCCATCCCAGCGTGCCAGTCCTCCCTCCCCCTTTCTCCTTCCAAGGAGCACATTCCTGCAGGACTGGGGCTGAAGTGGCTTTGTTGTTCTCCTSGGGTGCCCTGGCAGCTCCAGCCCCTGCCATGACACAGCATTCCTCCCTCTTTGTTTGGGCTGTGCCACTCCAGCTGACATTTAGCAGAGTGGCATTAATGCCTCCCCACACAAGGGGCCTTGTTGAGGCTGCAGCTTCGAGTGGGGTGTGTGGAGCCAGGAATCCCAAAAGGAGCTCCTCCTTCCCTTGGGGGTGTAGGGCTTGTTGTGCCATTTAGTCTGAAATGGGTGTAATCCCAGCARGATGAACAGGGGGACACCCATGGGATGGGGCACATGCTGCTTATATTCCCTTCCCATCATCTGATTTAGGGCTTGACTTTAGTGAAGGATCCCTGTTCACTCCAGTAAATCAGGGCTGCAAGATAAAAAGTATTCTGCAACCTATAAAGTAGAAATGAAAGCCTAAGAGCGTGTTTGTTTATTAATCAGCCCTGACACATCTTTGAATTAGCAGCAAATGCTCTTTAAAAGCCATCACAGGGGAAAAAATTTTCACAACAMACCATCCTCTCTGCCAAAGGAGGCAGCTTTTGCTAATAGAGGCTGGTAGGTGTTAGCTGCAAAGGAGAACCAAATAGTAAATGTTTGCTTTCTACTTAGAGAATGTCTGTCATAGCCCTGCTAAGTAGCCAGAAACAAATCATGTGTGAAACTCAGCATCCCTCTCCCTCTTTCTCTCCTGTGATTAATATTTGCTTATGCAGCCCAAGTCCTTAATTTAATTAGCAGGAATATGCTTATTTTACAAATTATAACCTTGTAATCTCCTTAGCAGGGAAAAAAGGAGCGTTTTTACCACCCGCTATTCTTTGTTGCTCATCACCTTGTTACAAACATTGTTGTGACCTTCTATTTCTTAAAAAAAACCTATATTAGACTTCCTGATCATTTCCACTAACTTCCAAGTGGATTTTATTTACAGAAATTTTGTGGGAAAGACACAAAAAATMTCCTGAGGCTGCGTGTGGCTGAACACACTTCTAGAATAGCTCCATTTTTTAAGTGCTTGTGTCAAACACAAAATGAATTAGCACTGATTGCTTTTTAATATTTCCTTTAACAGAAAGATGGAGTTGGATTTGCCACCATTTTGGAAAAAAATAGTGAACTGTAGACTTCAGTGAAATTTCAAATATAAAAATGAATTAACACTGACTGGTTTTCTAATTTTCTTGAACAGAAATATTGAGTTGGATTTGCCACCATTTTGGAAAAAAATAGTGAAGTGTAGACTTCAGTGAAATTTCATAGATCCCCATGCCAGGTAAAAAAGGAATAGGAGTTGATTTTTAAGTGGGTGTCTGTGTGTTTACCTCTACAGACACATTCACAGATCTTTGGCTGTTGCATTTTTGTGACCCTGTRTAAAGAACCTGTGCTGGGTCTGCCTTAAACGTGGATTTATGGTGGCCAGCTCATTCCTTTGGTGGCCTTTTATCAAGGAATATATCCTTTAGTTCACTCCCACCAGCAGCACAAAGAAATGTTTTTATTGATGGTCACATGCAAAGGTGATTGTGTTAATGCAGCACCCCATGCAGTGAGTGCCCCACTATCCCTGGCAAACCTGCAAAGGGAGTGGGGCTCTGCACAGTCAAGGGACAGAATGTTTGGTGCTCCTATGAATACAATCAGAACAAATTGGAGAGGCAGATGCATGTTTGCTTCTGTATTTTTCTTAATTAACTTCTGGAGAGCGCAAACAACGAATAAATGCAAATYTGTGCTGCGTCRTCTTCCAGAAATCTCATGGAAAGARCCCTCAGATTTATGTCACMAGGAGAAGGGAATGAGGTGATTTTCAATCTGCAGCTCTGACACCCACATGAGCACCCACAGCTTTTTATTAAATGTGTATCTGGTCCTTATTTCTGCATCTGCTCGCCTTTCTGTAGGAGTCAGAAGGTGATTACAGCAGAATGTTTCCATGACTGTTAAACTCTCACTCAGTGACTGCACTGCTAGCCTTATTTATTTTCTGTCATCATTAAGCAGAAGAGCATAACTCATTTWAAAATGGAGCTTAAAACTAATAATTGAATAAACTAATAATGCTTCCAAGCAGAAGCCTTTCCTCATTCCGTGAGGTCACTACTTCACTCTCACCTGACTTGCAAGCACAGAATCCCAGGAGTCTCTTTTTACACCAGATCTACTTGAACAACTATTCGGTGATTTTTTAGCCTTTATTTGCAAAGTGGTTTAAACAGATTCTTTTCCTGTTGTTCATTTTGCTGCACACCTGTGGCTAAGAGTAAGCTGAGGTTTAAAGGGTCCTGATTAAATCATGATGTTACGTGATAATTATTTTATTAGAGTCGCCCAGATTGCTTAGGAGGACTTTGTTTAGAAGTGTGGTAMTTACAGTCTTATTTCTAATGTGAACATTGCCATTGTGGTATTCATTTGATAATAAAAAGTGTAAAAGGCCAAGACTGAAATGAAATGCCTGAATTTGTAATCTCAGGGAATATTTTGATAGACTTTCATCACCTTAACCTTTGTGTGCTTGTATTTACACCTTTAATCCATATTTTGGACTAAGATATATCCCAAAATCATAGCATTTACTAAATAAGCTTTAGTCTRGTACATCCTCAGGAATAATCACATGAGATGTTCTTATTCCATGAAGTCCCATTCTTTGCTCTTTACTAGCCATTAATCCAAAACATCAACTCCACRAATTATTTGCCAGTGGTAGTTTATGGCTACAATATCCATTATAWAATTTAAAGTGTGTATCTCTGTTTATATGTATATTTCAATGAACAGAATAAATAGCAAGAATCAATTTAAAACTAATCACTGCCTGGGATGTGACTCGTATTTCTAAAGATTTGCAGAAGATGCTAAATTTCTGACCCTCCAGGTCAAAGACTTTCAGTTCAACTTACTCTGTAATTTCTTGGGTTTCCRTTTATAGATCTGACTTCAGCAGCAATGAGATTCTTTCCCACACAATCACTATCAATCCCTATTGAACACAAAGCCACGTGAGATGGCCATCTAYGTAGATACCTTTCTGATGAAAACACACTTTGCTGTGATTATTCCCTCAGGGCAAGCCTTCTCTGCAGGGCAAGAGACTATCACAGCTATATTTATAACTTTCATGGCTCTATAAACWCTTAAGTGCTTTTCCTTGGCCACCCCAAGCAGGCTGAAAAAACCCTGTGCTGAAATGGCCATGCTGTGATTGCCAAAACAGATACAGCCCAGTGAATCACATCTGATAACTTATCAGGGAGCATGAACAACCTGGTTTTTATGCTTTTCTGGCTGGTAAGCAGACGCTCGGTGTTCTAATTCTCCTTTCATCAGGGTTTGTGGCTGGTACACCTTGCTCTTCAGAGGGATGTGTTCAACTCCTCACAGGCTGGGCTTGGCCATGACTGGCTGAAAATCTGCTTGGTCACCTCTGCAGCCCTGAGATGTGGGGAGAGAAACTGCAAAGGATTGAGGGAAAAGAGATACATGGGTCAAAATGGGCAAGTCAGAAGATCTGTGCTGAACTGAAAAGGAGAATTTACCTCAGAAGATGAAAACTAAGGACAGGTACAGGTACTGACCAGAGCAGAAACAAAGAGTTTTAAATTTAAAGAGGGTAGATTCAGACTAAATATGAGGAGCARCTTCTTTAGAATGAAGGTGGTGAAACACTGGTGGCACAGGTTGCCCAGAGAGGCTGTAGATGSCCCATTCCTGGGAACTCTCAAGGTTAGGTTCCACAGRGCCTTGAGGAACGTGGTCTTGTTGAAGATGTCCCTGCTCATTTTGGACTGGATGACCTCTAAAGATTCCTTCCAGCCCAAACCATCYCGTGATTCTGTGATTCTGTGAAAATAAACCCACCCTGACAAGAACACAGCAGGCAGTCCATGCACATCAACATCTGCAGGAGGAAATCTGAGTCACGGGGTTGGATGCAGGTATGAGTCGCTCCCACRTTGGTGTGATGCAGAGTTTGCATCACTGCTCCTCTGACCCTGCCTGGCCAGCAGGCAGGTCCAGGCCAATGCTTGGGTAAAGCTCAAGTGTCTTTGTCCTTGGGTGTCTTTGGCCTTGACACGGTGCATATTCCCCAGAATAAAATCTGCACAGAAGAGTTCGAGGTGTAGAAAAAATGGGAGAGAAAGGGAAGGCGATCGGAGAGGAAAAACACCAGGAAAGGTGGTAGAAAATCAGAAGAGGAGTATGTAGATGTGCCAAAACAGGATGTGGAAGAAGGAAGGGTGTTGGCTTGGATGGGGAACGTTTCTGGGCTCTGTGTGAGGAGGAAGCCAGGCACAGGCAGGGCTTCTGGGGAAAGGCAGTACCAGTCACCCTGCCCTTGCGGAGGAAGGTCAAAACCAAGGCAAGAAGCAAGGTAATCTCGCCTAGGGACTGTGGAAGACCTGTAATAACCTGCAGCTGAAGTTCTGGCTGTTGGCAGGTCATTTTTCCTGCCCGGGTTCCCGGAGCAAGCGCCGCGGGAGACCCGCGGTCGTCGGCCGGGAGTAACCCCGGGGCTGCAGCGCCCGTGCCCGGGGAGATCAGCCCTTATCTCGGAGCTCATTGAAGGAAAGGCACCGACACAAAGACACTCTGGCTCCAGAGTGGGAGCACATAGAGGAGATAGGGAGCTAACTGCCCSGGTTAATGTGTAACTCCTCGTGGCTGAGCTCCTGCTCACGGCAGCCTCGAGGCGCCTCGGAGCGGGATTCGGGATTCGGGATGGAAGGCGAGAACTGAGGAGTTGTTATGTGCCCATTCCCAGAAAGGGGAAAGGTTTGGAGCACAGGGGTCTCCCTTCCTCCAGGAGGAAGAGGAGAGGGGTGTCTGGGCCTGGTACTCACTCTTGGTGGAGGAGCTGAGTCTTTCCTGGCTGCTGGGGCCACAGGGCCTGGAGGGGCTGAGATGGGAAAAGGCATTACAGTGCTGGATTTTAGTGTGGATACTGGGTGTGGGGAGGCTCTGGAGCAGCCTTGGCTTGCTCATGAAGAACCCCTGACAAGGGCATCCATCCCACTGTGCTGCTCAGCCATGAGCCAAGCTGGGACCATCCCCACCCCAGACAGGGATCAGAGTGGGGATCCAGTTACCATCTGGCCAAGAGGAAGAGTTTATAAAAGGTTTGTCCACCAAAAGCTCCAAAACGCTCCTCAAGGGTGAGCCCTCCAGCTTGCCAAGCAGCCCTCAGTCAGAGGTGCATGGCTGGACATTCCTTCTAATCTTCTTTAGGGAGACCCCCACAGGGTTGTGGTCTCTGGGGCTCTAAGGGATGCTCATCCCACAGGTGGTGCTTCCCATCCCTTTCTTCTCACAGGCAGCCTTCCCCTCGGTGGCATTCACCAGCTGTATTGGCCCCAGCCAGCACTACAAACACCTTTCTTGAAGGCACTGGAAGCAAACAGATGTGGCTGCAGAGATAATGAAAAAGTATGTAAATAGAAGCTCCCCAGAAACCACCTTTTTACCAAGTGGCTTTGACACTTGCCAAATACCTTTAAGCTGATAAAGATCTGATTTGTACTTCAGAGGTAACCTGATTAGCAGCCAGTTTGAGTCTGGAATATGGTAATTGGTACAAACATCAGTAAATCACTTTCTTTAACCTGTAGGGAGCAGTGTGAATGAACGGTAGTGGAGGTCAACACAGCCTGGGGAGTCATAGAGGATGGTTACTCCTGTACCTACCCACAATAAAATACTATGAGTAGTAATAAAATGCAATTGCATGTACACACACAGAATGACACTAGRAGTTATCCGAGGTCAATCCAGCGCTCAGAATTTAAGAAAAACACTATAAACCTGCTTTGAAACTAAAATCTGGTCATGCATCACCTTTTTTTTGTCAGGAGCCCTGCCTCTTTCAGTGCCCAACACAGAGGCTGTTCAATCAATGAGCACCCATTCCTCATTTTGCTTTGCTCAGCCCCAAGCTGGCTGACCTCATGCTCTTGCAAACCCACAATCTTCGTGTCTCACAAATTTTGATATATTAATGTACATGTTTTGAAGACTATTTATGACAGCTCGGAAACAAGGAGCTGAAAGCACAGGTACATTGGTGTCAAAAAGTTGAACTAATGCAAACTGCCCAGGTTCAAACCTTCCTGGCAWGGTTTTTCATAGTGCTTTTCGTTATCAGTCATTTACACCCACCACACAGCCACAGCTGAGATAAGTTTTGGGTGCTCACTTCACTTCATGGAGTGTGGTTGGTCATTCAGGAAGGAMGGGCTGGACCTTGCTGTTGCTCCCCTTGGAGAAGAGAATGCTCCAGGGAGACCTTAGAGCCCCTTCCAATACCTAAAGGGGCTCTGTAAGAGATGGAGAGGCATGTTGGGCAAGGGTACGAGGTGGTAGGACAAGGGGGGAATGGCTTTAAATGGAAAGAGGCCAGGTTTAGATGGGATATTGGGAAGAAATCCCTCCCTGTGAGGGTGATGAGGCCCTGGAACAGGTTGCCCAGAGAAGCTGTGGCTGGCCCATCCCTGGAAGCATCCAAGGCCAGGTTGGATGGG
>QVAJ01000485.1:296641-311842 GCA_003546035.1 Mixornis gularis | reverse complement strand
AAAAAAAAATTCCCTTCATTAAAAGCCAAAACAGTTGTTGAATGGGAGGTTTTAGAAACGAAAAATGAAAGAACTTGCAAAAAACAAAACAAAACAGAATAAAAAAGGAGGAAAAAACACCGATTAAATAAACCCAAAAAAMCCCGCCCAAAACCAAAGGAAAGGACTGAAGTTTTAGTAAAGAGGAAAACATTTAAAGAGGCAGCAAGTGTTCAAAAGCAGCAATAAAGTTTTTGGTCCTAAACAGCCCTTAAAGAAATCTGGAGTAGCAGACATGTGGAGCTCCCTCTTGGTCACTGTACTGACAGGGACTGTGGTGACACAAGTTTTTTTCCAGAGCCCAGAGGCTGCCCACTCGTGCAAGTCTTGCTGCACTTTTTAATGGCATGTTTTTGGGTTTTTTTTAAATCTTTACTTAGATGCTGCTGCTGTGTTTTAATGATGCTTTTGTTCTTGGGTAATTGCTTTATTTGATTGAGGTTCCTGGAAATGAAGCTCGGTGTTTAAAAGGACGAGAAGTTTTCACCCCATCAGTTTAGAGCTACTTTGCTTAGAGCAAATCCCATGTATTTTGTCACCTCCCATAACTTAAACCTCGGCCCTCAACAGGTTTTCAGCACAAACAGGTGAGGCGACATCAGGACAATTTCGGAAGGTCCTGAATTAATCTGGAAGTGTGTTTCGGGGAAGGGGGGAGAAGTGGTTTGTGACTCAAGTCCTTTACAGCCTGGAGCCAGTTGAGTCTTTCACGCCAGTAAAGCTCTCCCGCTGTTCCAGCAAAGGATGCGAGAGAAAAGAGAATTGCCCCAAGGCAGATGACAGCTCACCTAGGTGCGAAAATCTCTGACCTTCGCTAAACCTGAGCAAACTTAGATGATGTGCTTTTATTTCTTCTTGTGAGGTGCACATGCCGCTGCTCTGGGGGTGATTGCAATCTCCTCGGTGTGGTTTTGTCCCAGCCTCAAGCGAGTTCACTCCTCTGTGTGTGTGCAAGGACAACACGGTGTTGATTTTTCGCTGTGGAGGTGAAAAGGCTCCATCCCTAGGAATGTTCCAGGTTGGATAGGGCTTTGAGCAGCCTGGTCTGGTGGGAAGTGTCCCTGCCTGTGGCAGCGGGTTGGAACGRGATGATCTTTAASGTCTGTTCCAAACCTAACAATTCTGTGATTCTGTYAAATCCACTGATATGAAATGCACAGGGATTTTTATTTGCATCAGGTCCATCCAGACCCCCTCTTGCAGCTGATGAGCTGAGTTCTGGGTGCATCAGGCAGAGACCAGCTGCTCCCAGGCTTGGAAACTGCCTGGAGGTGCTGGACACCTTCTCCTTCCCAGGATCCTCAGGACGGTGGGATCCCACCTCACTTCAAACTCCGAATTATTTGCTCTTCGCAAACAGYAGCGGGTGAATTTGGGATTAAGCTTATTTACCTTCTGAGGGATGAGGAAAAGGAGTGGCACTTCTGCTGACACGCCTCCCTGGCAGCTTCCCTCCTTCWGCACGGGGGTGGCCCATGGCTGATGGGCCAGGGCCGGGTCTGCTTGGCCTCACTTGCCAGGACAGCAGCTCTGCCTGGCCCAAAGCAGTGTGAGCCCGAAGCACCTTCAAACTTCGAGTTGGGGATGTGCCCTGGAGGCTCAGCAAGGGGTGATACCCTCATCCCTTTGGGAAGTCTGGAAATGGGYCCTAGAACACTCCATATGTTTGCAAGGTCAGGTCCCAAATGGTAATGCAGAGAACATCAGGTGACATTGCCACAATATCACTGATTAACAAGGAGTGCTTCTGCAGCTCCATTCTTAAACCTGCCACAGGGTTAGACATCAGTCTTCCCATCAAGGCTTCCCMGGAACTTTTCTGAGAGGAAAAGCAATGAGTTTCCAGCTAAAAATGAAACAATGAGGTTTGGGTTTGCTTTTAAGTTGTCGGTGTTCACGTGTGTGTGAGCCTGTGTTCAGGCTTCCTATTAAACCCTGGTCCTGCTGCTACAAAACCTTCCACCTTCCAATTTTTCCTGCTTGTACCTGGGGAAAAACCCCACAGGGATGGAGGCAAAGCAGCACCACTCCACTTTTAATTTGCACCAGGTGTAAATGACAGGTGGTAGATGCTCACCTTCTTTATGCTGTAACACAGGCATTGTCGGAAATTATTGGCACAGGAAACCATTAAAGCAGGATATTCCCCATGGGAGCCAAAAATCAGTGTTAGGCAGCTCAGGCCAGAGAGAGGAACTGTCCCTCCAATGTGCCACCAGCTCTCAGGCAGTGAAGGGGAGTCAGATGTTTCCAGATCATCCCAGAATTAATTCTGAATCTTCCATATCATGCCATGTTCTGCTGCTATGTGTCCCCACTCTGCTGGACACTTTSCCAGCAATAGTTTAGATATTAAACCAGGTTAAATGTCTCCATCTCTGTGTTGGCTCTCTTCCCTGAAAAGCATTTGTGGATGTCGCAGTTCAGACAGCTCTTGCTTCCAAATTCCTCTAGGTTTAAAGTACAAAAAAGAAGAAAGGATCCACAGAATTCAGGTCCACCCCCAGGTTCAACCCCCATATCATGGATTCTGAAGGAAAAAGGGAAAAGAAGGAATCTTTACAGTATTATTTTGCAACTGCACTGGCTTAGCAGCCATCCAAATCAGGCTCTGYATCTGCCTTTCTAAAGGGATCCAGGTCCACAATTTAAAAATCAATTTACATATTTATTAACTCCAGTAAATAGATGCACATGACCCTGAAAGTTATTGCTCATGAGCTTCTCTCCTGAAGGCAAATATTTCACTGAGACCCTTTGGTCTGGAAGGATGGGGGGGCTGGACTGGAAGGGGGAAGGAGAAGGATACGGTGAGGAAAAAAAATCCCTTTCACCCTGTTTGCGGGCTATGAAGGTGTGGGGAAAAGGCACCCCCAGCTCCCCYTTTTTAATTACAATTATTTTGGAGGAGAAGCAGCCAGCTCTGTGCAGAGGGGCAGAGCCTGGGRAAGCTTTGTTCCCTTCACGTCTGGCTGCCTCCGTGTGTGAGCAGGGGCGGTGGTCCCGGGAGAGGAGGAGGCCTGGAATGCCGGGGGTCGCAGGGAGATTTGGGCCAGGCCTCCTCTGCCTCCTGCATGACACACACACCCACATCCAGCAGCCAGGGCCTTGTTCCTCTCTCTGTTTGGTCTATTTGTGTGCTTGAGCTGCTTGCTGGTGGAAGAGTGTCCTGGTTTAGGGCAAATTTGGGAGAAGACCCTCAAAAAGAGTCCCTCTGGAGAGCAAACCCAAACRGCTCCTCCCCACAGCCGGCCCGGGAAAGAACTTCCTCACAGAAAAGTGGAAAAAATATTTATTTAACAAACAAAGTGCCCACAAGGACAAAGAATGAATAATATGAAACAATAAAACCTTTAATTGTTCTGAAATGAGATGGTAAATKCAGAAAGTCCCTGCTGTGGGTAGCTCAGCTCCCTCAGGCTCTTATCAGTCCCTCAGGAGGTCTAGGCCCCGGTGGGCCGCAGGTGCCAGCTCCCCAGGGCTCCTCTGGGATTTTCAGTCCAGAGCAGGTTTAAACAGTTCCAAGAAAAGGAAAAAAAAAAACCCAGTCTAGGAAGCTTATTTGCCTCAGCTAACTAAACTAACTAAAAGCAAAAAGATGTCTGTCCTGCAGTCTGTCCGAGCCTCAGCCGAACACACACCGGAGAAGGCCTATGAAGGAGCCAGGCAGCTTTCCCAAAAACAAACTTGTCACTTCTCCTTCTCCCCTGCTTCACTCTCAGAGCCAGTCTGAAAGGTACAGAMCACAACATCCAGCAAAAACAGGACAGATGACTGGGGATACAAGCATCATGGAGTCACCCTAGGACAGAGAGCCTGGCCGTCATCAAAACCTCATTATCTCCGGCCGTGCTGCTCTGTTCCAGTCTGGAGAGAGGCAGTGGAGGATGGCACCGGCAGCAAAGGTGACAAAAACCTCCCTCCYGTGGGTTTGGATGGCTTGAGATGGGTGAGGAAGCTTCCAGCAGCCACCCCCTGTGTTGCTGGGGAACTCATGCAGTGCCACGTCCCCATGCCAAGCAGAGGGCACAGGGYTGTGCCCATCTTGGTGGCTCCTGTAGGGATTCAACAGCTCCCAGGCTGCAATTCACACTTCCAGCTTGTGTCCACACTGCTCACTGCTGCAGGAATGGGTGCCCAGGAGAGCTGGGAGATCAAGGCCCAGACTTCTGACTACCTGGGCACTCCATTCAGTGCCAGCCCTTTGTCGGCTGCTGTGCTTGAGCTGTTTGCTCTGTCTGGATTGATGTTCCTGCAACATCACTGCAGAGGTGTGAGGTGGTGGGGCGGCCTTCTGGGAGATTCAAGGCCACTCACCAGCTACCTGGATGTGGTCATGGCAAAGCCATTTCCTTGTCCTCCAGGCATATGAGCAGCTCTCAAGTGAAGCAACACATCCAGACAATCATTACATCTGTTTCCCAACTCATTCCCAGCCTTGCTCCATGCTTTTCTTTCGCTGTGTGTTGTCCAGAGCAAAAATTCCCAGCCCTACTGTCACTACTGCTCTGTATTTCCAGCAGTTTTCTTTGCTCAGGGACTTTTGCTCCATTATCAGCCCTTCTGGCTGCATGTGCTTCCTGTTGTCCACTGTCCTCACTTTTCCATGGGTTCTACTCCCTCATCCACCCTCAGGACAACCAGCAACTTCCTTCGTGGAAGTCACATTCCCAGACATCACCCAGCCCTTAACTGGGAGGTGGGATGAGTGGGGAAGGTCTGAGGAGCCCTCAGGAGCCCCCCTGGAGTTTGTGTCACCAGAGAGCAGGACTCAGTGGGGTGGGACAATAGGAAGCCATCCCCAATTGTTTTGGGGGGTGAAGATGTTCTGGGGTTTTGTCACAGCCCCATACCCCTCATCCCCTCGTGTAGTTTGAACCAAAGTTTGGGAGGGAAGTCTGCTCAGAGCACAGATGGAGAAATAAGCTTAGGAGTCTCCAGTTACTAATGTTGGTCTTTGGAAACATTTATTCCCAGCCAGGCTCACTCTTAGGCTGAGGCTCACACGCTGATACTTTCATACTCACTGCTGACATTTCTGCATGTGCTGTTTTGTCCTTCCTTGTCCTGTATGCTTTTTACCTATTGAAATTATAAACACTTTAAAACTAAAAATATACATTTTTTTCCTTTTGTCAGATTATGACACACATACTTCTGCTGATACATTACTTGGCACTCCGCCAAACAAAACCGGTGAAAGGAAACATAATAGAAAACGAGCTTTGAGAATCAGGGTAAGTGTTTGTTAAGCTTATTTTTATTATTATTATTGTGGGAAATAGTAGCTTAAGTTGACTTTTCGTGTGAGAATGTTTTAGCTGACTTTGAACGCAGCATAATTGGTTTACACCAATCTGTTCAACATGTGGCCTCTCTTGCATGAATCATGTTTTTTACCCGTGGCTAAAGTGGAGAAAACTGGCTGTTGTAAGCAAATGACGTGTATTGCTGAATTTTAAAACTCCCTAGCAAAGCACCACTTAGAACCTGTCAGAACATATATGGACACAGCTGTACAATCCATAACCTCTCCGAGCGTGCAGGAGACCGGCTTTTCCAGTTGACCTTTAGTGTCACAACTGTGAAACAAATCCTCTGCTTTCCTGATACCACCGGTGGTATTAGCAGTGGCAACAGCTTTATCTTTCACTCTGGCACACAAAAAAGCCCTAAAACCAGGTATAAAACCAGGTCAGCACGACATTACTCCTGGTGGAGCCAGCCAGAAACATCTGTAGGGTTTTTGATGGGTGATTTTTTGAAAAGCAAACTGCAGGCCATGAACTAGGCACGGGTAACAGCTCTAGAGCCTGAAGATCAACCAGCATGGAGGTTACTCACCAAATTCTGTCTTGTTTGAGGGTGGTGGCAGCAGTAACACTCCAGGTAAAATGTATTTTCTTCCCCTTCATGTGGAAAGCAAAGCTGAGAGGGTCTACAGCTGATGTCTGTAGCTGAGGAGCACATTGCAGCAGTGTGTAAAACAAGTTACCTGTCAGCAGGCACGTCAGTCATCTGTCAGCAGACCTGTCCAGGGGATTTGCCATGGGTTTGGTTGCTCACTCTCTCTGTGCTGTTGAGTAACAGGCCTGGCAGATCACAATGGGAGCCAGTTCTCACTTCAAGTTTGGATCACACGAGTTACAGGTAAATAAGATCTGGATGAATGATCCTTGCCCAGAAAAATCCCCTTGACACCAAGAAATCAGCAGAGATGGCATGGCTTGATTTTTTGATCTAATCATTTGATCCCCCTTGTTATTCAAGGCCCAAGAGCAGCTTTGTTCTAGCCAGCCATTTCAATACCAACTATTTTTACTCCCATCTTTCTCGCTTCACTGGTAAAGCTTTGAGAGCTACAGAAGCATCAGCATTACAGGAATTAATCCATGCTCCTTAAGAAATGACAAGCAAAAGGAAACAATAAAGGCTGCCATCTCCTTTTGGGTGATTCCTCATGCTGCTCTGAGTGTGCATGTCCCACAGGGTTTGCTTGTGCTCCTGTAGGTGAAAGAGGAAACAGGACCAGGCTCTGAGTCAATTTGCTCCATGAAGCCTCCTCAGCTCTCAGCCATGAATAGTGAAGATTATTAATTTTCTTGCATATGAGAATATATTTGTCTTTGGACCAGGAGAATGTACAGTTTCCATCCTGCCAACGAGCTCTGCGGGAAGAGATCCCCAGGGAATTAGCTCAGATGTTTACCTGGCTTGGGACTGCTTATTAATAAGCAGGATGAGATAAATGCAAATTAGAAATGACCGATTTGAAGATTGTCTTGAGGAAAAAAAAAAAAAGAGGCTTAAATGAGGCAGTCAACAACAGAATGAAGGCTTTGGTATTTTTAATAATTTCCAGGACCAATCCATGATTCCCTCCATTGACTGGAGCTCAGCCAAGTGTCCCTCCTGAATGTGTGTGTCTTACAAATGCTGAGTGCAACAGCATGGCCATCTAAAACCTCTGAGCTGCCACATCCCAGCAGAGCTCGTCCCAACAGCTTTTCCTCAACATTTTCCCTTTACAACCATCCCCCTGAAATCACAGGTAAATTATTGCATGGAAGGTGCCACTGAGCTCATTTCCATGCGACTTCCTGGGATAACAGAATAGAACAAAACAAGCTGTGGCTGCACAAAGTCTGATCCCTACCAGAGACACTTTTTTTTTACATCAGAGCACACCCACTGAGGGTGATTGTTTGGATTACAAAACTCTCTGTGCGTTATTATCCTTATTAATGGAAATGGAGGATGCACAGGAGAGCTGTTGGACTCAGGGTTGAGGGATGGGAATGACACAGAAGGAAGGGAAAACTCCCTGCCCAGGGAATTCAGACAGCGCTGTGCAGTCACTGCTGTGCTATTTGCCACGTGCTATATCCAGTCACAAAATATTCCACTCGGTGACACGGCCAGAAAAAGCCCTGCAAACCCCAAAGTCTTGGAGTCTTATAATAACCCCTGGAGCACACCCTCCTCCACAAAAGGAGCCCAGCAGTGCTCCCAGTGACCTGCCAGGGACACGCTGCAAGCAGTTTATTCTGTGTTTAAAGGGTCAGGCAAAAATCACAGGGGTTGGTTTCGGTGCCTTCGTGGCCATCTAGCACTGCTCTGGAGCAGGGAAACAAACATTTTTGGCTCCCCTAATGAAATTTCATGATGCTGGAATGAGGTGTTACAAAACTATCTGGAGTTTTCAAGGTATCTGTTTATTTCAGTGGTTGAAAAAACTAAATTCGGGGACCAGTATTGGGTGAAAAAGGATCTGTCATTAAAATAAATATATACTTTCAAAATTAATTCACCCTTCTCCTCCTTTCCACTTTGTAACTTGCAAATTTATATTCCTGAGAGCTGCTGGACCAGCACAGTAGGAGGGTACTTGTCACTTGAAGTTCAAATGCAGGACTTCAGAAAAAGGAAAAACATTGGAGTCTTTATGAGCATTTCTTGGACTGGAAGACAAAGTAACATAATAATGGTTACAATAGTTCTTACTGTAAAATGCCATTTCTATTGCCTACAACACCATACATATTGTCACTATCGCTTTCATTATTATTTTTCTGGGGGAAAAAATAACACATTCTGAGATTTCAGTCCCAAGGACCCCAGGAAAGGTGGGTGTTTGCTGGTGTGGGCTCTACCTGAGGCCAAAAAAGTGGATGGAATTCCTGGCTGGGGCCGCTGCTGAAAAATTAGGAAGATGAAGGAGGGAGAGGAGAAGAGCTGTGCTGGCAAGTGTTGTTATACAATGTATTTTGACAGAATTTAGAATGTTTCTCTCCTCCTCTCTCTGTCATCACAGTAGTTTTTTCAAACTGCAGCAGGCAAATTTGGGAGCATATATCCAAAAAACTCCCTCCTGTACCAGTTTTGTACATGCAATCATAATTCAGAACCACAGGAACAAACTTCTCACACGCTGCTGTAGATTATTATTTAACAGCAGCAATACCCCTCTATTTTTTTTTACCAAGCCTGAGAGGTGGTTTGCAACCCATTCTTAAATTTCCTGGTTCTTTCAGCTCAACATGGACACAGGCTGCAGGGTCAGTTCCCAAATACAAGGGATCATGATTTGACCATGTTGGCAAAGTGGCTTCAGGGGCTCTTTCCTTCCCTGTTGGGAATGCCCTGTCGTGGTGCTGCTCCTGCATCACCAACGCTGTACTTTGACATTTATGACAAAGTTGTGTGCTACTCGAAGTTAAATATTACTGTCATTTGCATAATACTATAAGTTACATATTTCTAGAGCTTCTGTGATGATTAGGGATAAGGGAATGACATTTCCATCACCTGCAGAGGTAAAAAGGTAAAAGGTAAAAAGGCAGAACACCTTTGCTCGTGGACTAACCCTACACTGCCAAAAGGAGCTGCAACACCTTGACAAAAAGGTCYCAAAGAAATCTGCCAGACACATTTAAAGAGCAATCTGGAATCACCAAATCCCAGCCAAATATATCTCGCTGTTGTTACAGCACGAATATAATGACTGCTATTATTAGTAGCAGCAATAGTTACTATTAAGGTTATTATTAGCCATAATTTTTACTGTGGTACCACTTAGGAATTCCCTGGGGAGACCAGGGTGCCATTGCAGCACGCTCAGTGTCACTGTTACCATGACAGTTTTGCTCTGTTTGCCGGCGTGTTTTGGCTAGAGAGCCAGCTGCTGACTCGCTGTGCCTCCAAGTTGCTGAGCAATAAATCCTAAACCAAATTCGGGACCAGATTTCTGCTCYGGGTCTCAAGTCGTGTGACTTGCCATGGAGGCTGCTCCCAAATCCCGCCTGAGCCCGCCAAGTCTCGCTGCAAAAACACCACTCCTACCAAAACTGGGGGCTCCCAAGTCAAGTTTTTGAAAATATGCRTTGCAGGGAAGCACAGGAGGTGCTGCTGGTGAGGTTAGTGAGGGTTATTTGTGGGAAACAAGGAAGATGAGAATTATTTCTTTGCAGTACAAGCAAATGGAAGCACATTACATCAAGAAGAAGATATTTAGCTAGGCAGGATGTGACRAACTTTGTGAAATGTTACATGAACACAGGTGAGATTTTCCTGACAGATTATCTCAAGAGATCCATGAAWTTTTGTCCTGGCTCTCAGCTTGATRYTGAAYGCACTAAGTTTGTTAATCYTTCCAAGRCRACTCAGWTATTTTACTTTTCWRTCTTGTAGCAACAGGTGAAAATGGTCACTGCACACAGAGAGCAAATTTCATTGCAGGTTCATAACTCACAGGTTGTGTTCCCCCTTAAAATTTCCATAGGCTTCTGGGCAGAGGTGTGTGTCATACCCTGAGCCAAAAAAGTGCAGCAGAAGCGTGTGGGATGCCCTCAGCTGCTCACAGAGCCCACGGAGGGAGGTTCAGCTGCCCCATCCTCCCATCTCCAGGGCTGCAATCCATTAGTATCCACGGGTAAAGCCACGGTCTGTGAGCTAATGGTCCCAAACCATTACCTGTGGGTTGAAATCCTTATCACAAAAGCACCAGGGSTTGTGATTTGCATCTCTCCAAGTGTGGGTCCAGTAACTTCTCCATCTGTCATCGCCAGCAATCTCCCTGTGTAATCTTCCTCGTGCCTCTGTGCCACTGACACCCCCACTCTAGGTGTTGTGTTTTCTGATGGTCCACTTAGCACATTCAGAGGTCTTCCATGCTCCCAGCATTGTTTGATGATGTCTTTTAGGGCTGAGATCTGATCAGTGTTTGTACACCCTCTTCTGAAGCTCAGCTGACTTTTCCCTAAGCCTGCCATTCAGCTGTGCCCCCTTCCTTGTTCACAGGCACTCAAGCAGACSTATCCTCAAACACAGCAAACAGCCTAATGCCTCTTGAGTTTTATATTCCTTCCTGCCACCTCCTTTTCCTTTTTCTTTGCCTTGTTGTGAGCACAGCTGAATGCCAGGCAGGGACAAGMCCTTCCTCAGCTTCAAAGAGCCCCGGGAATACCTGACAGGATCCCAGGGGTGACACCTTTGTTGCCAGTGCAGGCAGGAGGGTGCAGGGCCTTGTGTCACACCGAGGGCTGGACCCAAGGAGCCASAAGGATCTATCTTCAAGGCCACCTCATGGCTTTGGGTCTCAATCCATGGCACCCACATTTGTTGGATTTTCCTTTTTTCAAATTTCCCATCATGTTTTAGCAATGCTCTTTTCAGCAGGTTTCTGCTCTCCCTTCTCATTTCTCACCTAAAGTCCTGCTTTTTGCTGTCTCCCTTGTCCATAAAATCAGCTTTGGAGAGGTGAACCATCCTGGCAGGTTTGTGACTTTTTCTGTGGAATTTGTGACCTGCTGCGTCTGTACCTCACCTGCCAAAACACAGAGAACTCTTTTCTGAAAGGACCTATTTAGAAATACAGATGAATTAAAAGTACAACTAGAATTTGGTTTTAGGTCCTAATTTAWCACATATTCAGGCTAATCACAAGAYTRATCTRTCTCTTCACACTGAACTCTTTACGTTGAAGGGACTTCTGTCCTTGACCAGATTTTACCTGAATAAATATTGATAGAGATGCACCATGGTACAGGMAGGCAAAATGGTAGATTTATTTAAAAGATGATGAGCACTCAGAATTACCTGTTGTGATCAGGTGAAAACAGCAAGCTTAGGTCTCCTCCTTTGGCTATCTTGGCAGCAGCTTTCTGAGAACCCTCCCCATCACTGCCAGAAGACACTCACACCTCGCAGATGTCGTGGCCAAACTCCTGAGGCTGAAATTAAATCAGGTCTTCTTGAAACAAATGTCCAGTCCCTTCTTCCGTCACTGTTACCACCAAAAAAAAAAAGAAAACAATTCTCTAACATTTCTACTTTCCTGTGTTGTTGAAATGCTGTAGACAAGGCACGAGGCATCACAAAATCCTGCAGTGTAAGGCACTGCTCTGAACAGCTCACAAGCTTGCTTGGTGCTGATGTAAAACAGCCATTTCACCCATTTTTAGCAAAATAGTGCTGCTCGTGGCAAAAGCAAACCCATTCCAAATAAATAAATCAATCCAGAAGATATTTACACCAATCCAAACCAGTCATGTCGGTGTTTAATGCTTGAATCTGTATTTTTTGTAAAGGCAAAGAAAAAAAAACCAATTTAAAATGTGTTTCACTAATAAATTATTTATATCGTGTAGAGTAAAAATATCCCTGGACCACGGGGAAAAATTTGTGATGTTTTATTTGAGCTGGAAATCAGTGTAACAATTGAGGCTCCCAGCTCAGGTTCCAGGGAGGCATCTTTCTTCCATTGCATTTTTCTCTGTCCCTCCTATGCCAACTCTTATAAAACAAGACACCACAGGATTTAATTCTAAAAATCTAATATTACTGCCTTGTGGTGAACTGAATACTACAGATTCCTTCTTGATAATACTGTCTCATGGGATTCCTGCRTGGTAACAGAATCTCCCGGGATTCCTGTCTGGTAACCATATCTCACTGGATTTTGGTAGTATTTCTCCCATTGGATAACCCCAGCCCCACCAAATAAGCAGTCATAAACCTCACACTCTCTTTATTTCACATGACATTATTTTGCTAATATCAGATCCTGGGGTTTTCTCACTGCTTTTTTTTCACCAAATTGGAATCGGGGCTCTAAGAGAAATGAATACGATGGAGTATTTGGTTTGTTGGACAAGAACAATGTTAAGATAATTACTTTAAAGAAGCAATAATTGGAATGCTTCATGGCTTCATTGCACTTAAGTCTTTAGCCATACRTGGACTAGAAAACTTTGTGCTGTTCTGAAAGTGAGCTATGGTAAGAACTCTTCCTCTTCATGCCTGTGAGAGAAATCACAGCTAAACAGTTTCAGAAAGAATGTTCTGAGCAGCTCTTGAGAGAGGCTTTCAGCTAAATCATGAAGCAGCAACCCAGCCTTTCTGTCCTCTGCCACTCTCTCTACCCAGCTGTACACAGCAAGTTGACGGGGATAAAATGTTTGCAACAAGTCCACAAACACACAGAATTTTGTCCTTACAGTCCTGCCTGTTGTTGCCAGAAACTTTTCCAGCTTCTCACAGGWTACAGGGAAGCCAAACTGGGAAGTTCTGCCAGGAGAATTGCACATCTTGCAGGGTTCAAACCCGTTCCATCACCCTGCAACACTGAAAGAGGTTCAGGAGAGATCTGCTGAGGTTTGCCCTGCGAGATTTCCAGGCTCAAAAGTTTTGCCTCGAGCTTTCCTTTGACTTATTTCTTGTCTCTAATGGCTTGCTTTTGAGAAGGTGTGTTTGGGGGATCAGCTCCAGGGAGGGATTGCTGCTGAGTTGGGACCCAGAGCATTTCCTGTTGCCATGATCCACCTCCTGGAGTACTCAGTCCCAAAAACATGGGTCAGAGGAAACCCTGATGGGCCCTGCAAAGAATTGCTCAGTAGAATTTGTGTCACTGAGCTCTTGGATGTGCCAACAGACGTCTAGGCAGGTCTTGAGCAGGTGGCTTTAGCAGAGCTCTGACCAGCTGCACCTCTGGCTCAGTAAGAGGTGGAAAGTTGGAAACCCAGATGATGCCAAGGCTTGGAGCCCCGTGAAGGTGCCTGAAGAACACAAATGTTAGGGATGAAGGAAGGTGGACAGGCAACACCTTCTGTTGAAGAGCTGCGTCCCCTGCAGCTCCAGACAAAAAAATGGACATAAGCCATTTTTCCTTTTCACAGCTGTCCTTCAGTCCAAATATARCACTCACAACTCCAGAACTTACAGCTGTTCTGAGCCCTTTTTTGAATYCAGACCACTCATCAACACCAGTTTTTCCCTGGTCCTGCCCAGGTTGTTGAATCTCATCGCACTTAGAGGCACGAGGGACTGTGATAACAACCCCTGGCAACTGGATGTTATTTTTGAGAAGATCAATAACGTTTGTGAAGCCCTTCCTGAAGGTTAAAAAACAAAATATGACTGACACACTTGATGCCAGATCTGCCAAGACACCTTTATCCCTAAACCCTGGCATTTCCATGATGTGAAGTACCACTGGAATTAGCAGGCAGGTGAGTGGAGGTCCTGGCTGGCACCTTGACAGGCCCTGCCATGACTGGGAAGATTGTTCCTGTAGAGTGGGATAACCAGGAATGGTGTCAAATCAGGGGCTGCACCTCTCCCCTGCTGCCTTTAAAGTCCCAACTCTCCGCTTGGGCAACGAGCTGAGAAAACCCTGAGGGACAACAAAAACTTTTTTTCACCAGGGGGCTTTCGATGGTTTCATGACTTTGTGGTGAGTCACCARCCCAGAAATACTGCCGGGGCTATTCGTTCAGCGGGGCTAGCTGGAAACAATCTAGGGAACTCTCGTCTTCAGGTCAGTGGGGGCTGGCAGCACGGCCTCGGGAGAGAGGGGCGAGACGAGAAAGAGCACGGCTCCCAAATTCCCAAATTGCTCTCGTGCATGCTGTGCCTGGGGACTGGCCCTGAAGGGAAGGGCTTATTCCATGCCCAGAAGCGGAGTTGTGGGGTTTGTGTGCGTTTCACTGGGATGAGTATTTTTCTGCCTGTGGAATGATGAGGCCGGGAAAGGTTTCTGTAGGAAAGGAGCTTGGAGAGACAAATGAAAATTCCTCCGGGAATCCCACACTGCTGGAAGGGTCAGGGAGCGACTTTAGTGTTTATCCTGTTTATAGCCCACAGGACCTTCTTAGGGCCTGAAGCCCTCCTGCTATAAAAATAGGGGAGAATCCATAAAACCASCAGCAGCAGCATCTCACATATAGCACAGCTCCTTTCTTACCAGATAGACAAGGAGCTAGATGCCTTAATTAGAAGTTCACCGAGTTATTTTTTGTGTGTTGCAGCCAACGACACAGAACATGGACTCCTGATGGAATACCAAGGCAGTAAATCAATGGAGGGTCTTTGCTACCCTTCATGAAATGCTCCAGCTGTGCTCCTGAGGATTATAATGTCAGCAGAACCCTTGATTTGAATCACAGCCTTGCCTTCACTCAGGGGCCGTATATTAGTCTTGAAAAGCAGACAGAGTTTCATTGCTCAGGGAAAGAAAAAGGAAAAAAAAAAAAAAGAAAAGAAAAAGAGAGAATTGCTGGGCTGAAAATAAAATGATGATGTAGGAAAGGAACACTGTGGTGCAGCCAGAGGAGACACGTGGTGACTTTCAGTAAAAACCTGTAGAAACTTGAACTTAAGGTTCTTTCTCCATGTTTGCTTAGGATTAATTTCACAAATCAAATTTAATTTTTTCCCAACACTTTCAAACAGCACGTAGGCACCTGATTAAGTGCTCAGCTTCAGCAAAGCCATTACAGCAATGCCAGCTGACTTCAGTCGTGGATCTGATCCTTACTCAGAGTATGAAATACATCAGGAATCCCAGGAAACAAAAATGGACCGTTTTCAACAGTGGTAAATTTGTCTGGAGGGCAAATATGTTTGCATACCACTCGTGGTTATGCTTCTGCTTTAGGGCATGATCAAATCATAGAACTAGAATCATAAAAAGCCCTGAGTCAGTGGAGACTGGACTGTATTCCATCAGGCTAGATTCTCAAAAGCCGTGTACAAGGTGCAGTTTTTGCCTTAGCAAAACACTTGAAGATTCCCAGGAATCTTCTGCCATTTAGCAGGTGTTCTCTAGCAATGATTGTAATAAATCTTAGCAACCCACGTGTAACCAGGCAAAAAAAAAAAAGC
>QVAJ01000485.1:273403-296556 GCA_003546035.1 Mixornis gularis | reverse complement strand
AAAAAAAAAAAAAAGCTGAAGGATTTTCTAATGATGACCTTGAAGTTGTTGACGAGGTCACAGTGGTAGTGTCATGCTGCAGTTTGCACATGTTCTTACTTTCTTATTCCTACAGGAATCAGCTGCTGCCAAAGTATACATGATACAAAGTAGAATCTTGATTATCCAAAGCTCAGTCATAGTCTCTGTTGCCTATAATACAGTTCTATCCCTGGCATTTATTGCTTACACTCAAAGGTATCTCAGTTATTCAAAACCCTGGTTACTCAGATTCAGTGGCTGAACCCATTAAATCAATTTGCAATTAATTCAGTTGGCTCAAAACCATTTCCCCTCTCACAAGTGGACTGAAGCTGTGCAAAGATTTGCACAAAAGTCACCCAGAAAGGGAGAGACCTACCTTTGCTTTTGTTGGAAGCAAAAACGAGAAAGAAATCTCACATAGCTCCAAAAGTCCTGGAACTGATGGCAGGTTTGTGTCTTTGCAGGAGCAGGAAAACCTCTCTGCARTGCAGAATCACTTGAAAATGCTGCTTTGTGCTAGCACTAAGGTTGAAGAGCAGCTGAAATACAGGGGGCTTGTAGAGCTGAGCCAGTTCCTGAAATGCAATCCTGGTCCTACTGCCCCGACTCCTGCACAGTCACAGTACTGGTGGGGATGGGAGCAGCCTTTTTTTCTTGGCTTAATATTTGGTTTATTTTGGTTTATTTTAGTTCCTCACCAGCCCACGTGAAGCCTGTGCAGACCTGTGCCAGCTCCTGCTCCCTCCAGCACCTGCAGGACTGCCCTGAAGCTCCTGCCATGAAGGAGCCTCATCCCATCCTTTCCATGGGATAACATGAACTTCCCTTCCTGTGGTGCTCCCAAAGCTGATGAGTTTGCATCCATTAAATACACCCTTGGTTTGCCACCTCTGTGTGGCCAAATAGAAAGCATGAGTTTGTTGCATAAATAAGTGAAATCAAAGTGTCACACTGACAAGGGGATGATGTCATTGGTGTGAAAATACGTGTTGTGTTTGTCTCAGRTAAAATGCTTTAGTCCTGCAAGTGTGTGCAGATTAAAAACCCACTGGCCTCCACCTGGCAGGGCTCTCCAGGACAGTTTTCTGAACTGATTCTCTTTTTTCTTCCCCACCTGCCCCTGCTTCTTTTCTTCCTTCTCCTCCACCTTTCTYATGGAGGAAATGGCCCCACAGGAGCAGCTCAAGGTGTAAGAGTATTTCTCTTCTCTCTCTTTGCATTTTTACCTGCCCATGTCTCCTTTCCCATTCTGTTTTACCAATGTTGCATGGAAGAGAGGCACAAAGTGTCTTTCATGGCTTTTTTTATCCAATGCTTCACGAGTTTCTAAAATAAAGAATGATTATTCCTTTGTTTAACCATCATGATCTTTACAAGGAACATAGCCTAGATTGTCTCCAAGATTTATCAAGATAGCAAACTCTTGTCCAACCTCTCTGAGGTCTTGTTAGACCACTCTGACACAATTCTGAGGAGCTTTGTTTTACTATCCTGGTCCCCTTCTGGAAAGACAATAGAGAATCTCAGTTTTTATGGCTGTTTTTGAACACATTTCCAGCATAAAACACTTGAGATACAGTTTCCTTCTTCATTCAGAACTGGGGAAAGAAAGAGTTAATCTGATCCTGAGGGCTTTCTTTCCACATGCACCACTGAATAAGGGTAACAGATACTTGGAGCAGACAGGCTACGGGACACAAATAAACCCAGTTTCTGCTGCTGTAGTTTTAGACCCACGCTGCCATGAAAAAATGCCCAAGGATTTAAGAATAATTTTCGGTCGGTTTCACGGTCTGAGCAACACATGCCTGTGAGCCTGCCATGTCTGCAGTGTAAGCCACACCACAGCCATGCTGTGTGTCACCTAGCCTCTAGTGACACTGTCTCGGGGGACTTCTCTCGGCCCAGCTCATTTCTGGCTCCGTAAAGTAGCGTTTGTGTGGCTTTTCCCCCATAGAAATGCAAAAGGAAGGTGGAGCCGTGACCTGCTGTCAATTCTTTCCTTAATGAAGCATCTAAAGGCACCGAATTCCAGGTCACACTTAGTGAATGAGACCATTTCTCCCTCCAAAATTCGTGCAAGGAGTGATTTCCTAAAGATAAGAGTTGATTTAAGACAAACTATTGGCTGGTTTTCATATGTGATGTATTACTGGACAAAATAACCAAACCTACATGAAGTACTTCCAACAGAAGATTATTTCCAAATAAAAAAAAAAGGATATTTCCAAATGAAACAGACATTCAGCTCAAAGTGTGAGTTCTTGTGATATTTTGATACTATCAGACTTAGGTTTTTTTTTCTTTTAAGACAAAATATTTGCAAATCAAGCAGCTGGTGCCAGAGATATTTCCAAGCTGGTAGGATTGCACATCCCACAAGGGCTGGATCCTCCAGAAGCGCTGCGCTGCAGCCACCCCCACTGTCCTGTTTTTCTTACATTTGCATTAGCACCAGGATGTCTCTAAATTCTCCTCGCTGCTCTTCAAATCCACACATTTCAGCAATAAAGGCACCACTGTGGGAGAAAAAAAAAATAAAAATTCTTTAACCTGTAAAGTGAAGACCTTGAACTAAACCCCTGAGGTTTTGTGGCCAAAAAGGGGATGTTCCCTGGATTTTAGAAAGGCTTCCCTTCTGCTATGCAGGGGTGGCATCTGAACTATTGCAGGACTAAAATGGGCTGGTTCTCTTCAAGCATCTAAATTTGGAGGTGGCCCGAGAATGCTCACAAAGGAGGGCAGTCACCATCAACTGCTCTTTAATTATAGATCTGCTTGTTCACCTTCCCAAATCCTTCAAACCTTCCRAAAGGAAACAGGAGACATTTGAACTTGCCCACTTCAAAGGACTGTTTAAGATAGCTTTAGAAAGAAATAAAGATCAATCAGTTCAATACATTTTCTCCCTGTGGAAAGCGTTTCACCTCTGAGAATCCAAGGAGAAAGAGAGCAAATCTTTAATAGAAGAGGAGGCAGATATGTGGGTTAAAGGACTGCTACCTTATCCAAGCTATTCATGTTTATTAGTTCTCACAGGAGAGCAAATTTCCAAAATTTGCCTAGGGTTTCATACATGTTCCCACTCTCTTTTTCTCTCTGCTTTGCTAATTTCTGCTGCTGAAATAAACTTTTTCAACATCACCCTTATGGGCAGTGCTCTTTCCTGAGTGCATCCAAAAAGCAAGGCACCTTTTGCTTACCAAAAAAAAAAATATTTTGGCCTAAAATTGGAGAAAAATAAGCCAAATTCAAGCCAAATTTTTACACTTAGATACTTTCCCATCTGCTTTTATTTATGAAGTATTTGGGGGTCCAATTTGTTCATATTTTAGAAGYTGGTCACTTCTTTTTTGCTATCACCCTAATGGCCACAATAAAAAAAAGGGACATTTGCAGCTGGCAATGTTTCCTTGCTCGGTCAGTTTGGGTTTAAGGGTTGTGTCCACACCATGGATGTGAGAGAGAGCATCCATTTCCCATCCATTTCCCATCCATTTCCCATCCATATTTCTCATCCATTTCCCATTCATATTTCTCATCCATTATTTCCCATCCATTTCCCATCCATTTCCCATCCCTTTCCCATCCATTTCTCATCAATTATTTCCCATCCATTTCCCATCCATTTCCCATCCATTTCCCACCAATTTCTCATCCATTTCCCATCCATTTCCCACCAATTTCTATCCATTTCCCATCCATTTCCCATCCATTTCCCATCCATTATTTCCCATCCATTTCCCACCAATTTGCCATCCATTTCCTGTCCCAGGTGCCTTCTCAGGCTATGAACCAGCACGTGAAAAGCAAGAGAAACAACCACAAAGAAGGGGACCTCCCTCACGGCGCTCACCTTTGCACTTGCAGCTAAGTTTTCCTGGGGACAAATCAAGGAATTCACTGTTTGGAAAAAATGGCCCTGGCAGCAGCTGGGAATCCATGATCATTTTTTTAAAAAATGAGGAAAAACAATCATTCTTCAGTCCCTGAAGGTCTGTACAGCAGAGGAGACCAGAAGCAATCAAGGGGTGATTGGAGCATTTCACATCCACTTGTTCAGCTCCAGAAGACGCAGGAATATCTGCCAGGACCTGGCTCATGGGGAGATACCCCTTGCAGTCTCCTGGTTTTGACATCCTTCCCCTCTGCCTTACCTCTCCACAGAACATGGAATAGTTTGGGCTGGAAAGGTTTCTTTGCTGGTGTATTTTCCTGCTTAAAGATACTTCTTTTGCAGTCAGTAGAAAGATATTTATATCTTTCTACTATATTTATTACCAAGGAAAATATTTTGCATTCCAAGAAGGAGAAGAAGAGCTGTCAGTAAKGCTCCCCCTGTGCACAGATTATTGTTTTGATAAGACAGATCTCAGCAGTTCCTATCAAAATATTTTTTGGCAGAGTAATAAGCCGATATCCTTTGGTCCTTAGAAAACAATTCTGCACATCAACAAAGCATAAACAGTTATCCTAACTAAATGCCTCTCTTTACAAGGCCTTCAGCCTTGGCAATTGGTAATTAATATTGAAATTAGTAATGTCATTGGCAATTAATATTGAAATTAGTATTGAACATTTCAGTTCCAGGAGTGTAAAATTATGTGGAATCTCGTTTGCTTTGGGCCCAAAGGTGTGAATATCTTTGCTGTGTCAATGTGGCAATCAGTGATTTTGTTATGACTAAACTTAGAAAAGTTTGGCTTAATTTGCCATTTTTGGGGAAGTACATTGCAAACTTCTCTCTTTTAGTGCACTCCTTCAGCTTTTGAGGCCAGGGAAAAATTCCTGATTTTTAACATTATACATTTGTTTTTCCAGGAGGAAAATTTCATGTTACTATGAGAGATACGGGCATACAAGAGTGAAGAATCTTGTGCTTTTTGTCAGATACAAATAAGCACTGAGAATCAAAGTTTTCATTGTTGTTGTTAACAGCTTTATTTTCTGAGGTTATTGTTGAGGTCTGAAGGAGATTTTGGATGTCAGTGCTCAGTGGTGGCAGGGTGCTCAGGGGGCAGGTCTTCAATGCAACCCAAAGAGATTTTTTTCAAAGGCATTTTTCYGTGATATCTCATATATTGCCCTGCCTGGCTACAATTCTAATATATTTACTTTCCTGCTCCTCCGAGTTCCTGTTTACAGATGAGGCTGTGAATTCAAAGACGTGATGGTGAATATCAGCATGTAGTAACAGCTTTGTTGTCGAGATTTTTTTTCATCTTGAACTGCTCTGGATGGGAGAAAACCTCCTGAAAGCTGGGGGTGTAACCACATCCTCGAYTCAGACAATTATAAGAAACACTTAAGCCTTGTGGACTGAATAGTTGAGCTCACACCAGCCCCATTCCACCACCAGGCCCAAGTATCCAAAGGGAAGACACGTGTGGCCAAAGGGATTTCTTTTGCCTATTGTTTTCCAGAGGGTTGTACATCTGTGGAAGAAAGGCAGAGAAGAAAGTGGAAACGTCAGGAAGTAAAGCAGGAAATCCAAGAGCTCACAAAAGGACTGGAAACAGAGAGGGTTTTTGGGGCTGGTTAGGGCTATTAAAGGGTATGAACAAAACATCCCCTCTAGTATTATTTTTCATGCTTGTGGTGACTGAGAAAAATACATTTTGTACATTCTTTGTAATTAAATGAGATTACCTTGAGAAATGTCGCCAGGCCCTCTTCTAAATGCTGAGGGAATAACTGTGAGGCAGTTTCCAAATGCAAACGGAGTTCACTGCTGCTCTTGCTGAGGCAAACAGGAGCAGGGCTTGTAGAAACGAGTATCAGACCTCTATAAAGTGGTGAAACAGAACCAGAAATATCACAGAACCACCAGAATATAATATCAGGATGCCAAATTAGTGGTGCTCAAAGAGAAGGAAAATCCATGCTTAGAAAGTGGAGGGAAAAAAGGTGTGAGTAAATTTGGAAACAATTCCTGCCTTGTGACTTGGTTATTCGGCRTGGGGGAGCAATTCGTGTTTCAAGCACAGCATTTGCTTTTTACAAAGAGCCACAAAAGTCCCAACACAATCACCAAGGGCCAGGATGTTTTACATGAGGTTGGTGAACAGAGCTATGATGGGCTAAAGCAAGGATTAAAGGAACTAAAAAATCTCCTCCAGATATAGTCACGGACCAGGCTGTGTGTTTTCTGTCTGGAAGCAAGTAAATGGAAACTTTACCAATACCCCTCAATTCGCTGTCCTGTGCCTCATGAAAAGACAATGACATTCAAGCCCAAGTAATGTATCAGTGATTGGGAAAGTAAAAAAAAAAAAAATTGCGTGATTAGTACAATTTCTACAGAAAAATGTTTTTTAAAAGTACAAAACTGTGAGAAAATGGTGCTACAATAATCAGTTTGAATTAAGTGCAGCTAATCACTGAATCACAGGCAGGTGGATGGATGGGAGCCCTGGAGGGCATCTGATCCAAACCCTCTCCTCAAGCAGGGCCAGCTAGAGCAGCTAGCCCAGGAGAGGGCAATGAATTTGTGGTGAGGATGCTCAGTGAATTTGTGGTGAATTTGCAATGAGCTTGTGGTGAGGATGTGATGATCTTCCCCTAAAGAAACCCAAAAGAAACAAAATTCTGATGACAGCCTGTACAGTGGAAAGGTCTAGATTAACTCAATGAACTTTATTTAAAGAGGAGGCACATCTTGATGTTTTAATCCTAAGGAGAAAATAGCTCAGATATATTTCCTCCTGTAAGGTATCCCCTATGGGTCTGGTCCAAATAAATAAAATGGGGATATAGAATACAACAGGGRTCGTTGTCATGAGTAGGATTTCAGCCTGTCAGTGTCTGGGAACTGTGGAATTCAAGGTTACTAAAAGAATATTAAGCAATGAATGTCTGTAATGAAAAGCATTTCAACAAGAATATTAATGTTTCTTAAAAGACAGAAAAAAAAAAAAAAACTAAGACAAATCCCAAAGCCATCTCCTTTGAGTTGCTGCAATGAGACTGAGCAARGAAAAATCCTAAGAATGTGGATGAAATTGTTTTAGGTTGATGTGAAAATCATCACTTACCTRCAGTAGTTAAAGTGCCATTGTGTCCAATGAGTTAATTATTTTTTCTTTTGTCTCCCCTCTCCTTTCTTTTTCAGTGTTAGCGTTTTAGGCTTTGTTGGGACAAAAATTAACAYTGAAATAAGAATTTAATTCATGTGTTAAGCTTAACTTCATTGTGACTTCCTATGGGAAAAGTGATTTAAAACAATATTCCTACAAGCATGAAATGCATCTCTAACCAAAGGCAGGAGTAAGCAGGTGTTTTGTAATCAGTGATATTCCTGTATCACACACAGCAATTACCTGCTGATCCTTTATGGCAGGGAGCTGGGCCATCTGGAAAAGAGAGGCAGGAGAAAAGGATGAGAGGAAAAATTGCTAAAAACAGGAGTACAGCAAAGCAAAGGGATACAGCCAGCACAAAACCCACAAAACACAAAAAGCTGGGAGTGAAGAGTGAATGTTTGATAGGAAATGGACTTGGAGCAGGGCTGAAGGTGCATCTTTGTGTCGTGGGAAACAGGAGTTTGTTCATTTTCTTCAGACTGTCAGGCATCAAAAATACCTGAAGCTGTCACTTTGCAACAGCAATTTTAGGGGAGAGAAAGCTGAGAGTGGATCTTGGTTTTGTTATGAGTTGAGGTGAAGTAAATCTGAAACTGATCAAAACAAATATTTCTCATTTATTTATTTAGAAATTAGACACGAGGGAAACCATCTCTCCCAACCTTCAGCTGTAGGTGATCAGGYTTGCTGAGACTTCCCTTCCCTTGCATTTTGTTCCTGGAGCTGGACAGCTGGGAGGGCTCCTTGCATCCCCCTTTCCTGCCCAGTCCTCTCCCACCTCCAGTGGGAAGTGAAACTGGGAATTGAGACAGGGGAGCTGGCAGTGTGTCCCCAAAACAGCCCTGATGCCCAAGGGGCAAAACTTAATTTTCCTCCCTGATACGACCAACTTTGGGAAGTCACCCTGGATCCTGCAGCAGTTTGGGYCCTGTGTGGTTGACAGGACAGTGAGCAAACAGAAAACCTGAATTCTTCTGTTTCTTTTTCAGTCTCTCTGTTTCCTCTTTGAACAGTGGCTCCTGACACGAGGCTGCCTGATTAACTCTGTGAAGATGCCATCACTATTTTTGCTTATTTTGYAAAAGCAGGAAAAATTGGGAGCATTAAGTCCTGGTTTTCTGTACCCTTCTTTAAGCTTAGATATATTCTGTGTGCACCATTATTTAATGTTTGCCATTTAAGGGCCTTTTTTGCATTATTTCAGTATAAAGAAGAAGGGAGATCAAGGAACTTTGGCTTCCTTATTGAAACATAGTTTCTTCCTTTGTTAGAATATTACAGAAAAGATAGGAGGGTGGAAGGAATAGAACCCATTATTTGGTTTTACCTTCATAGGGATGTAAAGCAGTGCTAAACCTAGGCTTGGTCACCTCATTCTGTGAACTCACCTCACTTCTTTCTCTCACAGATTTCACCTCCTGGTGAAAAGAAGATTTTTCACTGCCTGCTTTTAAATGAGCACATTTAAATGGGCATATTCAAAAGCAGCTCACAAGAAGCAACCATTTTTAATTTTTTTTTCTCAATATGATGAGGAATGGGATTCACACCTGTCTGTTTCTGTGTAATGTCAGTTTAGCTTACAGATCTTTTGTTCAATTCGGATGGAGCGCCTATTTCAGTGCATTCCTTCAGCTCTCAGGGTCTAATTCTGGGAAATGAAGAGCACAAGGCCAAACCCCACTGAAATGACCATTATTTGTGCTTCTCAAGCACATCTCAATCTTGGTACTGCCCTGTCATCTCCTGGATGCCAAGAAAAATATTTAAAGCTCAGAACTGAATCTGTGATGGGCACTCCCCTCGGCTTTGCAGAACTCCCAGAATCAGAGCAGAAAAGTCATAGAAGCATGGAATGGTTTGGGTTGGACAGGACCTTAAATCTCATCCCATTCCACCCCCTGCCATGGGCAGGGACATCTTCCACTATCCCAGGTTGGTCCAAGCTCCATCCAGCCTGGCCTTGGACACTTTCAGGGATCCAGGGGCAGCCACAGCTGCTCTGGGCACCCAGTGCCAGGGCCTCCCCACCCTCCTAGGGAACAATTCCTTCCCAATATCCAAGCCAAACCTAGTCTCTTTCACATCACATTTGAGTCTTGTTCTAAGAGAGGATTCGTCTGTTGGTAAACAGATTTATATTGCCAAAGCCTGACCAATGCAAATGCCACTTTACCACCATATTATTTAAATTTATTTAAATTATGTCAGGCCTCTCGGAGTTTTAGTTTAACAAAATCAAGGATAATCTGGTGACGTGTAGGTCTATTGAAGTGTTTGAAGTAGCTGACAGAGTTACTTTTCTTGGACACTTTTGGAAAAAGTATAACCAATGATGGCTGGTCATAAAATAAAAATAAATACACGTAAAGTAAAAGAAACAAACCACCATTTTTCTAACTCTTGTATTATGTAAAAATAAGAATGTAGCCTCTTATGGCCAGAAGAGCCATGAACGTGCTACACCTTCTCTGTGGACATAAATTTGATAAGTGTTAAATATCCATGTGGTCTGGGAGAGCAGCATCACCGAGATAACAGCCTATGGCAAGTTAGAATGAAAATACTTGATTTTTTTTCTTTTTTTCTTTTTTTTTTTTTTTAAGAAAAGGAAACGTGAAAGTCATTGACAAAAATTATTACATCCAGCTAATTTACCTTTGAATGTGCCCCAGTCTGTCTCCCATCTCTTTCCCCCACAGGTCACAACCCTACAACAGCTAAAAGCAAAAGCGCCGTGGATTTGGGAAATATTACACAGTGTGTAAAACCTGTCTGTGTTAATGCCTCTGGTACAATCACAGCTGTTAGTGTTTTTAGTAGCATTTTAAGGGCTCCCAGCCCCAAAACCAGCTCCCCCCAGCCCATCAGTGTCCTCTCCTCCTGCGCTGGTTCTTGCTCGGGGCCCTCAGGAGACTCTCCCGGAATTTCGCGCTGGTGTGGAACAGCCGGACCATCTCGTGGTCTTTGTTATCCAGCACTCTGGGCAGAAAGAGAGAGGATTTCTGTGTCCTGCGGGTCTTAAATCCCCTCCTGGGTCGTCCTTTGCCGTTGATTGAGACGTACCAGAGTCTCTCGGCGCTGGCTTTGCGCTTGGTGCCCGCCCTGCTGGGGACAGTCCGGTACAGGCGGGAGGCGTAGGTGTTGTAACCCAGCTCGTGGATCCTCTCCACGAACTCACACTCCGAGTTGTAGCTCTCCTGCAAAGGAAACATGGGAAAAAATCCCCTAAGCCAAGCTCTCCTCAGTTTTAGGACAAGGACGACCTCATGCTGGTGCCACAAAAGGCAGGAGGGAAGAGGTGAGCCTGAACAAGGAGCTCCCTGTGAGCACGCTCTGTGCATCAGAGACCTCAGGAGGAGGCCCCAAAACCAAACTGAAAACAAAAAGGTGGCATGTGAATAACAGTGAATAGCTCTGCTGATTGTTCAGCTGTAATTATAAATATATATATATATATATATATATATTTTTTTGTGCTTATGAATTTAGTGCAGCTGTGGACTGGACATTATTTAACCACTGCCTACCGACCTCTGCCATCTATTGAAAAGGTAAAATCCTGGAGTGTAATAATGTAAATTGTGTGTCTTCTGTTGGTATTAGTCATTAGATACACTTGTAGTCTGTTACATCCAGTTCAGAATGGATATTTGAGCAGYAAAACCACACCTTTATGGGGAGTCTTTGTCAGAATAACAAAATGAAAGCACACTCTGCCTACCAGTGTGTACTGGTCCTCCAAAATGCCAGGCTGTTCCTTCATCACAAACTGTAAGGCACGATTTGCACCTGTCCCAGTTGCTCACGTTTCACATGATCTGTCCAAAATTGCCCCTTTTCACCTGCTCCTTTACTGAGAGACATCTCTACATGATCTGTCCAAAAATGCCCCTTTTCACCTGCTCCTTGACTGAGAGACATCTCTACATGATCTGTCCAAAATTGCCCCTTTTCACCTGCTCCTTGACTGAGAGACATCTCTGCAAAAGCCTGGCACAAGGAAACCCTTCATCCTCCCCGGGAGCAGGAGAACCAGCGCAAAGGACCTCCCATGCTGTCCATCTTTCCTTAACTCCAACCCCATCCTTGTTCCACCTGTAGGAGTGAGATTTCAGGATCTAATACGTGTGAAGCACAGAGGCAGAAGGGAACTCCCACCACCACAGGTTTTTATTTTTCGTTGTCTGGAGGGTGTGGAAAGGGCACAGGTAGCCAGGCTGGGGCCAGGCAAGCCCTGGATCCCAGGAGCAGCGTGTCTTTAATGCTGCTCACTCCCCAGAAACACTGATGGGCATTTAACGAGGCTTTAAAAGACTCCACATGTCCCRGCTCCCCAGCTGTGGAACGGAAGAGCCCTTCCTTGCAAGGACAAGGTTTTCAGATGCTGCAGCCCACGCAGCCACCAGATGTGGGTGTGTTTGTGCTGCTGCCTGCCTCCCTTCTGGCTGGGGAGGCTTTATCACACAGGATAAACGGAGAGGGTGATCACGATCTGCTAAGGGCACAAAGGAATCCTGCAGGCTCCACAAACCCATCTTGTTGACATGGGAAAATTGGAGAACCGAGGGATAACAGAGTTATTCCAATGCGATTTCATGAAATGCTCCCTAGATAATTATCCCTGAATTAGTCAGATTTTTGAAACAGGGGCCTTGTACAGGGTCTTGAGCCAGTGATATCAGTAAAGTTGTTGGACAGGCAAGCAAAGAYAAGAAGTTTCTGCTGAGCTGCTCCTGTGAAAGCAGCTGGAGTGGAATAGCTTTCCCTGGATTGTCCCTCAAGCTCTGAAACACAAGTCTGAAACAGTCTTTCTCCAACTTGAGCTGGAAGGGAACAAATTATCTTTTCAAGTTAATACAGAAACCTTCCATGGCTGATACTCTTTAGCATGAGAGAGATGAACAGACTCCARGATGGCCTGATGCTCCTCACACCAGAAAGGGAATTCCAGGAGAAAAGGAGTCTCAGAGCTACCCTGCCCCTGGCTTTTCTGCACTTCAGGAGAGGAGCTTTTTGCCCAGAATTTGTTTAATTTTATTTTAATTCAGTTTAAGTAATCTGAAGGGGAAAACAACCACCTYATTTTGAAGAAGAAAGAGAAAGATGAGAAGGAACTTGAAAAAAAATCATCCTTCCAAATAATTTCTTTGGGCCAGAGGCTGGCTCTGAACTGATGGAGGAGGCCCATTGAAAAAGATATCAGAATATTATATTTCAATCAGAATATTAACCAGAAGCACACAACTGGACAGYCTCAACTTTGGCAAGCAGAGCTACCATGTCCTCATTCCTCTTCAGCTGCATTTTCCTCTGCCAAAATCGTTTCTGGTATGGTTCTCTGCAGCAGCAAAGAACCCTCATCTTTACACACAATCAGCGAGCATCACATGAGACACATTACAGAAACTGGGTGGTAAAGACCGTCAGAACATTCCTGAAAAGCTGGAGTTAAATGTGTCAAAGTGGGGAGGGACAGAGTTGATTGTGATTGTGTCACCTGGGCTGGGTTCTCATGGGGAAAAAATCTCATAGCTCAAGGGTATGTCCTGCTCCTCAAGTCAACAGAATTACACCTAAATGACTTGTAGGAGGGAGCAAATTTCACCTCAGCCGTGTTTCCCCTCTTCAAACCTGCTTCTACACCCCAGGATTTGTGTGGAAACTGCACAGTTTGGCTGTGCTGCAGTGAGAGATCACAGGATTGCTGGGATGTAATGAAAGACAGTGGAAGAAATTCAAGCAGGGAGATAATGTGTATGGTACACGCTGRCAAACGTGCCCTGGTGTGTCCCTGAGTGTGGAGAAGTCTAAGCTGGAGTATTTTATTCACTCAGGGGAAACACTGTCTGGGCTGAAAAGGCAAGGGTCCCACTCATATCAGCACACCCCAGATTTTATCTCACAGATCAAGGGGAAAAAAAAAATAGGTCAGAGGAGTAAAATAAGGTGTTTATTTTCACCTTCATCTTCTTGGACCTTCTCTTTCTAGCTTTCCTTGCTATAGCCCTGCCTTTTAATACCTGCAAATTCTTCCACTGCTCAACCAAAAGCTCTGTGCAAAGAAACTCCCATCAGGAGGCTGTTCTCCTGTGGCATCAATGCTCAGTTACTTGTGGACATCCTTTATCTGACATTTCTTTGCCAGCATCCAAGATCCATATAAAATATGGACAATTCTGACATTCCATGTACCTGTGGCTGTCCAGGCAGTAAGAAAGTAAGAACACAGCTTTTTTTTTTCCCCACACACACTTTTAAGAATATACTGATTGGTTGCCTGTAAGAATTCCGGGAAAAGAAACCTCTTCTACTGTTACTTTTCTCTGGAAATGTGGATTTATGAGAAATCAGTGCTCCCCACTGTWCCCCCCGACAGGAAACCACAAGGCACGTGCCAGGCTTCAGTAAAACTTACTGATGCATAAAGTCKGCCCCTCTTGTTCATGGCCAGGTATCTGCCAGAGAACAGGCCCTTGATGGCAACGATTCCAACGTCCACAGCGGTGATCTCCAGGATGCCTAGAAACAGGATTAGGAGGCATGTTAGTGCTCAGATGTCGTTTTTTGGGATGCATTTGCATGGCTGCTCACCTGAGGAGTGTGATCTCACAGCTGCCACTTGCTCCAATAAGAATCAGGGCAATCATGTGAAATTATTATTATTATTATTATTATTATTATTATTATTATTATTATTATTATTTTAAGCAATACAAAGCAAGGAGGATGCGGGACTTGTTTGAGACAAGGTGGACAATAAACCCCGAGATGTCTGATTGAGATTGAACTCCTTCAAAAATGAAAAAGGTCTGACACTGAACTAGAGGTTCACTTAATCCTATATGTCTATGGAAAAACTTTAAATCCTCTTTAATGCTTAGGAGCACAAGAGTTCTTGACTTGCTGAGGCCGGTCACAAAGCTGCCCATTTCAGGACAAATGGTCTCCAGAGGGTGGAGCAGAGTGAGGCTGCTGCATTTTAGAGCCATGKACAAAATCATGAAAGGGACTTGAGATTTAGGAGGTCAGTGCAGCCCTGCAGACAAGAACTGCATGAGACAAATTAAAAGGGAGGAGATTTTCAGGCTGTCCAAGGTGGGGTCCTGCAACACGAGGAGTGTCACAGGCAAGGCCAGTGCAACACCTGCCCGAGTGTCCAGCCAAAGGACATGCCAGGACACTGATGGAGGCACGAACGACTCAGAAGATGCTGTTGGATGTGCATGGCTCTCCACCAGAGAGAAGGAACTTGAAAAAAATCATCCTTGCAAATAATTTCTTTGGGCCAGATTCTGGCTCTGAACTGATGGAGGAGGCCCATTGAAAAAGATATCAGAATATTATATTTCAATCAGAATATTAACCAGAAGCCAGTAGCCAGTAACTGGCTCAAACCCTGCTCTCGGTTCTCCAGCCRTGCCCTGATGGCTCTGTGCTTTCTATGAGTGCCCAAAAGCAAGAGGTGATGCTGGCACCCAAACCCACTGCTGCCTTTTGGAAAGCCTGAAGGCAGCTCCAGGGGCCTGTTCCCTGTGCAGGGCTGGATTGCTCGGCTGGGTTTGGCACAGCTGGTTTGAATCAGGCACCGGTTGGCTGCTGAAGGATGTCTCCTCCGGGCTGTGACAGCCAGGGAGGGTTTCTCTAGGAAATAGTGGTTTTCCTTTATGGACTTCAGACACATCCCTGAGGTCTCCCTATCTCTGTGTGCCATCACCAGGCGGGATTTACGCATCCTGGGGTGCCGGGGCGGAGGCCGGGCCGTGCCCGGGCTGGGTGCGGGGGCGCCGGGGGCTCCCCCGGGGCTGAGCCCCGCTCTCCTCCCTCATGCCGCCCTCGCACAAACCCCCTCACTGCCGACATATCCGCTTTCATCTTCATTRCCGCCGCTGCCCGGCACATGGCAGCGGGGACAGATGTGATTTAGCCGCTGGAGGCTCGAGCTCCCCGCGGGAGCCGGGCTGGGACGGGATGGGATGGGGGACATGCGAGCAGCCCCAAAGGTCTCCGGGATCGGCCCCGGGCACCGGGTGCCCATCGGGCCGGGCTGGGGCAGGAYTGGCCCCAAGTAACATCTTGGGCGGGCTGCGCAGGGCAGGGTCGCGGTCCCCGTCGGGGAGACTTGGGGTGTGAGGGTCTCCTTCTGCCCCGGGGGATGGGGTCCCCGCACCCTGCAGAGCCGGCTCGGGGGTTCCCCGCCCGGTCCGAGGCCCGGGGGTGCTGCCAGCCCTGGGACATGGAAGCAGCGAGTCCGGCGGAGCCAGCGGGGCGGCCCTCGGGGCGCCCAGGCGAGGGGAGGGGGCCAAAACCCCGACCCCGGGGGATGCTCCCCGTCCCCGCCGAGGAGCCACAGCCGCCCCGRTGGGGCTGCTCGGGGCAGCAGCGGAGGCGGGAGCGGCTTGGCCACCGCCCCGTCCGCCCCGTCCACCTACCCGCTGCCCGCCGGGGCCGGGGCAGAGCGGGACTGCTGCGGGTTCGGGACCCCCATCCCCGCACGGCCCGGCCCGGGGGAGCCYGGTACTCACTGAAGGCGCTGTTCTTCTCCAGAGTGCCGTTGATCCTGCCGCTGGGTTGGATCTGGAGGTGGTACTTGGTGGCACAGTAGAGCTTCCTGCGCCGGGGCGCTCCCCCGAGGTGCTCGTAGACCCCGCCGCGTCCCCCCGCATCCCGGCGCGGCCGGGGGGCGGCTCCGGCGGGCTCGGGCACGGCCGCGGCCCGCCCCGGGCACCGCGGCTCCTGCAACAGAGTCAGGAACAGGATCCAAATTATAACCATCGTGGCATGGTGGCCGCAGCGTTTAGTCTGCCGGGGAGAGCGAGGCTCGCAGAGAGCGGCACCAGGGGTCCCATTAAAGCCGTCTTGCTAGCGGCGCTCCGGAGGTGCCGAGCGCACGCTGCTCRGAGCCGAGCGGCATCGGCGAGGTTTTATCAGCCTCGATCCGGCCCTTTTATCTGTCTCAGATTTACTTAAATCAATAGACATCGGCGAAAGGCCACGGAAGAGTCCCAGCTGCTTGTGTGACACGGAGCTGCGGCGATCAGCCTTCTCCTTGGATTTCCAGATAGACAGACGGCATGCGTGAGACAGAGAGGCAGAGAGAGAGGGAGGGAGAGAGGGAAGGGAGGGAGGAAGCCGCTGAATTTCGGCAGGAGGCTGTGGGGAAAATAGTTGATCGACGGAGCATAGAAATAAAAGGAGCTTCCTGCAACAATAGCCCGATCTGCGACCAATTGATAGGGAGCAGAGGAGGCAAAAGGTATCAGTCTCGTGTGAACTCCCAGAGTGCAGCGTGGATAAAATTACACAGCATCTCCCTCTCCCTCTCTCTCTCCCCCTCACACCGCACACCCCCGCACGGGGGCCGGCAGCGCGGAGCAGCCGCGGACCCTCCGCCGAGAGCCGCCCCCCTCCCCGGGAAAGGGCGGATGATGCTCCAAGGGAACATCTCCGGGAGGTGGCTTTTGGGAGTGTTAAAGGCACAGGAGCGAGGGAGGGGGGTACGGGGGAGAAAACACCCCCGTGGCTGGCACTCAGGGTCCGCTCAGCGTGTGCGTGTCCCCCCGCTCTGCCCCCGGTGAGGAGAGCAAACAGCTCCTCCTAAATCAATCAGCTCACGCTTWCGCCTAATAGGCGCTATTTAGATAGAGCTTTCACGATTTAATCATTCCCAAATTAACTTAGACCGAGCGAGGGCCCCGGCGAAGTGTTATGATGCACATCCCTGAGTGCATTTGCAAGAAGTCGTAGCTAATCCTTTTCCTTCACTGCGGTGCCTGGAAAGTCTCATTAGCTGGCTCGGAGCTGCCCTCGCTACCCCGTCGCTTCACACCGCTGCCTACGCTTTCAAAAGAGGACGGAGCTACCTATAAATAAATGTAAAAGGAGGCAAAAGCTTCAACAGCTCCGCGAATTACGCCGTCCCCGCGTGCTCCTCAAAGGCAGCTCGTTAATTAGATTTGCATCTGAAACGGGCAGTAGGAGTTTTGGGGAAATGTTTGGGAGATAATTAGTATTAATGTGCTCGAAGGGCACACAAATACACCTTTGAAGTGAGTCACGTCACAATTCGAGCGTTTGACCTTGATCAATATAATTTTTTTTTTTTTTTCCCTCCCGGAACTGGTGAACATGAAGAGGTCTATAAATTTTTTTAAAGACCTTCCTATGTAGAGCGGGAGGATTTTCTTACACGTTAAAGACTTCTTTAGAAAGGGAAGCTTTTACTAGCGGGAAAATGAGGGCAGGGGTACGACCTTTCCCTAAAAGGAATGGCAGGAGGACGAAACTGTCTGGAAAGCAACTCCCCGTTTTAAGGTGCGCTTAATATTTAGTAGTTCTTCAAGGCTAAAAGGATTTTCATTATACAGTCGTCTGGAATAAAAGGAAACGCATAAAAACCCCCACGAGCACCCTCTCTGCCATCACCACCCTTCCTCCCTCTTTTCTTCTCCACGAGTTAAGCCCCAGCCTCACAAGGAGAGTTTGATCTGGGGGGATGATAAATGTTTGTACAATTAATTCTTTATTGTTGTTCCCCTACAACGCCGCTGCCAGGCAGTCAAGTGGCTCCAGCGTATTGATTGGAAGCTAAAAAAAAAAAAAAAAAAGGCAGTGTATGGAAGTGAAAATATGAAAATCTTATACACGCAGGACCCCAATTTTGGATGGGGTGAGGGGAGGGGGGCCAAATCCTTCAGTCCCTCCTAAAAGAAGAACTTCTGTGGAAAACCTTCCTCTCGGGGATGCTCCCTAAATCGTCTCCTGGGGACTCGTAACCTCTGGCGAGCTACGAGACAGCTGTGGCAGCAGGAAAAAAAAAAAAAAAAACCCAAAAAAACTCTTAACGTGCCACGAGTCTCCTGAAAGATGCTTTCACCGGCACCGCTTGAAGGGAAGATAAAACACAATTACTGACAGTAATTACAGCGATCTCTTTAGAGCAGATCTCAGCTCTGTTCCGAGCTTGGTGCATCTCCCTGTGGATGCACAGCTGACGTTTTCCGGTTCGGGATTCGCAGGGCATTTTCATTAGCGCTCTGAAAAAAAAACCCCAAAACCCCTCAAGATCCTCCTCCCGCCCCCCACCGCAATAATAAACCCCAAAGACCGGTGGGTGGAAGAGTAACACGCTAATGACTTCTTGCTCAAATTGTTTCCATCTTGATCACATTTTCATAATTAGCGCCATCAGCCACAAATCTTTCCGCCCTGGGCATCTGCCGCAGCCAGGGCTTCCCGAGCGATGTGGATTCCACTTATTAGGGAGGGGAACACTTACAGGTCCGTCATTAGTGGTTCCCTTTTCCCAACGAAATGAACGGAAATATCAAAGGGCCGTAACTCCCTCGCCCCGCTCTGTGCAGCGCTGAACAGCGAGCAGCCCCAAAATTTTCCCTCTGCTCACACATCTCTAATAAGCCCGCTCTCGGATATTTTAAGTTTGTCTGGTGAACGTTTTTTAAAACAAAACAAAAAAATTATATAGGGTGCCTTTGATGTGGTCTGATTCTAACAGGGGCTGCGACGTCAGATGTGGTCTACCGAGTCTTTCTGGAAGTATTTTTTAATTATGCCCCCAGAGCTCCTTGTAGCCCCAAATAACCGGAGAGCGGCTCGAGTCTGTCACTTCGGGTGGCGGGGAGAAGAGGCTCTAGACCTAGTAGGTAACTAAATCAGAATTAGTGATTCTGATAACGACCTTCTAATTCTCTCCAAGCGTGTGATTTTACATGGAGCGCGGGAGGGATCTGTTATTCTTTTATKGAGGGAGTATTTCGAACTTCTCTCAGTGCAGCCATAAACTCGGCGTTTCTCCTGCAAAGCCATCAGGTAAAATGTATTTTTCTGTAAGTTTTGAGTATTTGAGACAGACAGAGGTTTTTATCCTTGTAAGCACATGAAGCACTCGTACTCTGAACTAATTACCCTCCGAGAAGGAATATAAAAAAAATACATATTCATACATATATAATATTCATATATAATATCCACATATATAATATCCACATATTTAATATTCATATATATTATATAAATGTATATTATATTAATATAAATAATATATATTATATTCATATATATTTTATATATATATATTCAGATGTGGACGTCTAAGATCTTTATGGAAAGATAATTTTATTTAAGTATTACCTAAGGGAAAGTATTTTAAAAAACCCCAGAAGGCAAAACTTCGAAAGAGCCAACTTTAACCCGTAATAAACTTTACAAACACCCATCTCCCAGCCATGGGGCTGTGAATCAGGATGTGCTGCTGCTGCTCCTCCGCACCCGGCGCTGATTTACGAGCGGCCCCGTTACTCGAAGGAGAAGGAAGTCACAATTTGTAGAGCAATAAATACCGAGGCGGTGGGTGGAGCCCCCAGAGGGGAAAAAAAAAAGAAAAAAAAAAGAAAAAAAAATCGCTCTCTCCTTCTCCAATTAAAAATCCATCCCAGCTCGGCAGCGGAGCGTGGGAAGATCCCAAAGAAAACAGGCGCGGTGCTGATGAGGTGTTTGTTTGCGATGTGCTGATGGCATCCTCCGGGCCGAGCTTTGCTCCCTGCCGCAGTCCCCTCACACCTGCTGGTACCCTAAAATCCAATTGATTCCTTTCGGCCGTATTTTGTTTTCTTTGTGCCGTCCTGGCGGGGTTGTTCTGCACCCCGCGAACAATATAATCTTGTTTAAATGACTTCCCAGACCACACAGCATCACGTTACCCTGTTCTATAGGGGCAGGCAAGGCTGGATATTGTATTGGACACATCCCAGAAAACAGGATGGAGGCAGAGTGGAGGAGGAAAAGCTCCGGGGAGGAAATCCACAGCTTCTGACATTCAGGTTGCTTTTTTAGGTGGGGAAAAGAAGATGTAGGTAATATCCAATGAAAGCTCTGAAAGAAAAGTGGAACACATAAAAGGCATGAAATCATTTTTTCCCTTTATCCACCCACATGAAATGCTTTACACTTTTATGGTAATTTTTGCAATCTTTAGGGTGACACAGCCGATTCTGTACATATTATGTGAGCTACTGCTACATTGCCTTTCAGACAGTAAATTAGTTTACGTTTTAACTTTTTTCATTTTGGTTACAACAGGATATAAATGAGATCTATTGTTGCTGTTATTATTGTTGTTGTTGTTGCCATTATTAATACTTCAAGTTGCAAGTGCCTAAATTCCTTACTCCTACTAAATTCCTACCAAAGTTGGCGAGAGTTTCTCTGTCTGAGGACCGAGGGATTAATCCTGCATTCAAAGTCCATGGAATTCACTAAGAGCCTTTTCTTTAATGCCAGTGAATTTGGATCAGGCCCAATCTTATTACTAAAAAAATTATTTTCTGCCGTGCTCTGATAACCTCCTAATTTTTACTGGATAAATAATTTAATTTACTGGTTTACTGGATAAAAATATTCAAAACAATGAACGCAGCAACACTAAAGGAAAAAAAAACATTTTTTTACCCTCTGTTGCTTACTCCTTTTCAACACAAGGCACAAAGGGAACAGCAGAAGAAATGTAACAGRGAAAAATGAGGGATGGTGAGGTTTAGATTACTGTCACATGGCTGGGACAGATCTGTGGCAGGCTCAAGGCAGGCCACAATGGGGATATTCAGACTCATGCAGAACTGTAAACTGCAGCCACCAAAATAACCAAACATGACAGAGATGGGGTAGTCCAGAAGAGAAAAAGGGAGGGCAAAACCAACAGAAATGTAATTTGGTGACAACTTTGCATACTTGCTTCACACCTTTGTTACTTCAATCCTCACTTAATAGCCTGAGCTCTTGGAAAAGYTTTACTCCCTTTTTTCCTTCGGTAACACAGCACCGTGTTTTTGGAATCAGCTTCCAAGAGTTTCTTCCTGGTGTACCTGGGAGAAAGRTCTGGCCCATACCCACAAATGAAATTGCACTTTGTGCCTGAAGGACCTGCTGTTCAGATAAATCTCCTACTACTTTTAGAATTTTTATCCCCCTCCTGTTGCTTTCACAATCAGARGCTTGTTACAATCTCACTCAGCCCCGCAAATCTTTGGGAATTGGGTTACCYGAAGATAAAAGATCTCTCTCTTTCTCCAAGCTGTGGCTGGATCAACACTTTGCAAAATCAGATGACAGCCAGAGGGGTCAGGCCTAGGTCTGTGCAYGGGGTGCCCAAGGACCAGGGATAAAACCTGGAATTGGCTCAGGGAAATGCCACCTTCGTCCCTGGGGGAGAGAACACCAGTGCCAGGAATGATCCACTCCACCCTGAAGATCAGCAACTCTTGGATTTAAATTTTTCTGGGAGGACCACTTCAGATCAAAGTTTGCATCATATGGGATTTTTGGGAAAACCCCATCCATGGTTATATGTTGTGCTAAGGARGCCACGATGTGAAGTATCCTGAAGTTCCTCCTGTCTCAAGGGATAAGGAATAGGGCCAAGGAATCAGGAGAAATACAGGCAAGGAAAGGTTGTGTGGTTCTCAAATCTGAAAAAAGCTGATGCAGAGAACAACAGAAACACAAAGTTAGTACCTTGGATGAATTCCAGCAGAATTCCTCTTTTCCCAGAGGGGAAGATGCTTGGCATTTGTCACAGGGGAATGATCCCAGGGGTGTTCCTCGACCACACAAACCAAGATGCCACAGAGTTTTGGTGAAAGGGAAAGCTGCAGTGCAAAGAAGGAACAAGCTAAAAGGACCTTTCCTTCTTGTACTTCTTGCATTTATCTACCAGAGCCTGGGTGGGGAAGAAAATGGAGCAATGGATAAATAACTCCTGAGGGTCCTTGGTACAAAAATGTGAGTTTATCTCCAGACCTGATGTCCCTAAGGCCTCTGTGCTTGCAGAGTTTCACACAGTGGCCGTGACCTCTCTGTTCCACCTCTGTGGGGCAGGTGGGAGGCACTCAGGACATGCCTGGAGAGGCTTGGGATGGAATCAGTGTCATTTTGCTCCCCTCCAGAAGGTCTGTAATGGAGGAGAATGTAGGACCAGGCTCTGGGGCACAGAAGTGGCCCCCACTCGATACAGACCCTTCCCACAGTGGGCATTTAATCCCACAGGGGGATTAAAAATCTCTCTTGCTAGACCTGGAGCTCCATAGAGGAAAGAAGCTCCTGAGGAAAAAAAMCCCACTTATTACCTTTCTTCATCTTTTTTCCCTGTTTTGTGAAAGCAGAAGTCCTGCTACTTAAATCCTCAAAACCAGCCGAGCCAACAAGGAGAAATTCTTCTGTCCTACCACTGCTTACCCCACATCAGCAGCTGTGGCCTCAGCTCCTCTGGTGCTCTTCTGCAGCAGTTAACAAATATTTTTTTTTTTCATAGCAATTCCATTAATTAAGGGTACTAATCAACTGATTAATACTGTGTTCTAGATATCCTGTGCCCAGGACAGTGCATCTAAGAAAGCAGGGGGTAGATAAGACAATTTGGCTCTCTTGTTTCAACCCAATTTGGCWGCCTGAGCTGCTGGAACTGATGGTGTGTTTTTCACCTGTAACACAAAGAGGGAGTTTCAATAATTGAACAGTGTGTTGTCTCTAATCTGAGACAGCCCTCTACAATTTCTCCCCTCCTCAGAAAAATATCGCAGAAGCGGTGACCCAAATTAGCAAAATCATCTAAAATAAGTAAAACATGCCTGAAGCACCTCAAAAGGAAGTTGTAGATGTGAGGTGACAACCCAGAAATGGGTTGGGGGCTGCCCATGACAAAACTGCTGCMRCCAAGCCACAGGGRAAGGGTTCTCCCCATCTCCTCTCTYGCAGCCTCTGGTTTAAATCAGTGATTTTTAGCCCCAGACAGAAGGTTTTCCCACTGAGCAGGGCTTTTTGGGTGGCAAGGGGATGTGGTGTCACCGTGAATAAGAGAGGTCAGGGCGTTTTCTTTCCTGGGGGGTTGCCCCGCACAACTGCAGCACCGCTGAGTGCCGTGACTCAGATCCCTGTGGTGGATCCCTGTGGTGGATCCCTGTGGTGGATCCCACATTCCAGGTGATGCCCCAGTGTGCACACGAGGGTCAGGGCTGGGGAATCTTTGCACTGCCA
>QVAJ01000485.1:230967-265499 GCA_003546035.1 Mixornis gularis | reverse complement strand
AGTCGTGGGTGTGTCGGGTTCCTTCCCCATTCCCCACCCCTCTGCGTCGAATGGTGTAACCGTGTCGGGTCCCTCCCCTAATGATGTGACCCCACCTCCTCATTACGGTCACACCCCCCGCCCTGACTCCACCCCTCATCACGCCCCCCAGGCGGAGCCCTTGTCTCAGGCTCTGCCCCCAGTTACACCCCAGGCTTCATCCCTAGCCCCGCCCACCGACGCCTCCAATTTAACCGGAAGTGTCCGTGAGGGAAACCGGAAGGAGGCCATCTTGGCCTCGGCCGGGAGTGTTGGTGAGGGACCCCGGAAGGAGGCCATCTTGGCTTCAGGTGCCACGCAAAGCCAGCTGCCTTCCAAATGTAAAAGGAAAAAACGTTTCCAAAGCAAGTCTCACAAAGGGAGAGGGGAGTTGGTCTCAGTGGGGAAAGTCAAGGCTCAGCTTGAGGATGATCAGTATTTTCTGAAAATCTACTCTGTGCAGAAATGCTCAATTTGCATTCTTGCATCAATAATCACTTCGTTTGGAAATGGATGGAGTCCTCTGTGGTGCAATCCAATTAGCATCAGTGTATTGAGGAATGAGATGACCAGAAACTGGAAATGACTGGTAAGAATTTGAGAACAATTGACTTTTTAAATTGCTTTTTCAGGCAAGAAGGGATGGTGTCATATAAAGGCTTTGTCATTTTACATGGGCAAACATCAGCACAGTTTGGATTGTAAGGCTTAAAGATTGATCCTTTAAGAAATATTCCTTTCCTAAAACTTCCATTCCAACAGATTCCAGTGGGATCCAAATGCTTAAAGGTGTTCAGTGTCTCTGTGCCTTGTGGTCATTACTGGCAGAGCCCACAGGTGACACAAGGGGAAAAATAAAACACAGGGTTTCACACTCTTGCTATGTCCCCATGGTAATTAACTGCTTGTGGGACAACCTGAAATTTCCTTTTTTATTTTTTATTTTTTCCTGGAGAAATCCAACAGCCAGAGCTTTGAATTGACATCATAAGCTCTGGAGCATTTGTCCTTCTGCATGTTAGACTCACACATCTTGTGTCCTAAAATTATTTTAAATAGATGTTGAACCTGCTTCATACTCATGCATTGGACAATCTGAAGTGTTGCAGCAGGGTCATTGCTTACGACTCATAAAAGGAAATATTTAGTAAAATATTCATGGCATTTATTTGGTCTTGCTCTTGCCCTTGTGGGAAACAGTTTTCCACTCCATTTTTCTACATTTCCCAAGTATGGTAGCAGCAGAGCGAAAAGAATGCCAGGTTCTCCAGAAATCTCTCTACCATGGGCTTTTTCACAAAAGGGTTTGCAAAATGAAAGTGAATTTCACTGTGCACACAGCACRGGCTAAGATAGCAGTGGCATTGCCTAAATGTGCTCTTTAGAGTTTTAATTCACCAGGAAAACCCTCTCAGAGAAATTAAATAGTACTCATGGGAAAGGATCCTTCTTTCAGCAGGTTTTTCTTGGGACTTTCAGGGCCATTAACAAGCCTAATACACTGCATTACCTTTCCAGTCACTTCTGTTTCCCTTTGTTGTGATACCTACTTAAAATATCAAAGCTGTGAGTAGTTCAATGAGATATTGAAAAGTGAGTAACACAGGTTTTATATGACAATCCCAAATCCCTCCCTCTGTCCTTTTTTTTTCTTTTTTTAAAGTTCTTTGCCAGCATCACTRGATGAAAAAGAAATAAAAAGTCTGTGGGTGGGACACGAAGGGCTGACAAGGTAAAGCCAGATCAAAAAGAAGCCTCCAATAATAAATCAAAGAGGCTAAACAAAGGGCAGGACAGAAAAAAAAAAGAGAAGTATTTTGAATCCTGTAACCTAGATGTAAACTGTCCTAATTCAGCATTATTTAGCAAGACACAAGACTGATTCTTGCGCATTCTAACCTGGGGAAGGGGGACAGGTGAAATCTTCTATTTTTCATCAATAATCTGCCTACATGGTTTAAAATAAATATTCTTTGAACATACTTATCAAATAATAACACTCATCCACTCTGGTATTTTAACAACCAAACATTTTTTTACCTGACACTTTAAGGTGGGCTTGATAACCCTTAATACTTGACTGCTCCATAATCTTTTCTTGCTTTGTAAAGTGCCTCTAGGAAAGCAACCTAGACCTGTCTTTGATGTGGGTTTGTCCTTTATTTACTGCAGCTTCTGAACACTTTGATAAATTAATCTTGCCAATAGAACAGCACTGGGTAACTCATATTTTAATGCCTGCTCTTGGGGGAACTGCTGCTCACCACTGCTGCTCACTGGGCTGGAGGTTCAGGGGGGCAGGAGACATCCTCATTTACAGGTGAGAGGGGCTCTGTATGTGCTGGAGAACCGATTTCTTCCACAATAAACTCTGTTTATTTGTACAGTGTTCAYGATAAATTCCATTCACTTGTACAGTACTGTTTCCTGCACCTCTCCATCTGTGATTCAGCTTTTAGAAACAGTGAGATTATAAAATATATGCAAATATGCACGGTTAAACATAAAACCAGGCATAAATAAGTGAATATAAGTGAAGGTCTGTGCCTGTGTGCATGCTCCACCAGCCTTCAGGGGGTTGCTGCTGCCCATCTCCCTGGAATATTTCAAGGGAGAAATTTCTGTGAACTGACACACTTCAGGTGAATCCTGCATTTAACTCAGCAAAAAATGAAGTCAAATTCACATGGCGTACAACGGGCAGGCAAACTTTGAGGTGTGAAACCACAGGTGCTGGCCTGAATCAGAAGTTGAATTTCTGATGTCCTCCAGGCTGTGTTTATTTGGATTACATCAGCACTGCCATGGTGTCTTGGTTTGGAAAGACAGGTGTCTGCCAGGGAAAGCTGGAGCTTCCCTTGGAATGGAGAATGTAAAGCCCCTCCCTCCCAATTATTATAATGTTGCAATTAAGGGGCTTTCAGGAAAAGATATGGCAATAGGAATAACAGTTCTTTACTAGGAGTATTCAAAAATAGAAATGTAGTTGTACAGAAAAAAAAAAACCAAGCAAGCAAACAAAAAAGAATTCTAGAAACCCTGACAGAGTCAGAACATGACCTGACACCCTGTTGGTCAGGGTGTTGGGAGCTGTCCAATTAAGTTCTCCTGGAGTGACAGATGTGGTTCTGTTGGAGCAGAGATGATCCTGTAGAAGGGTCCAGTGGTGCTGAGATGGGTCTGGTCTCCCTCTGGGAATCCAGTGCAAACAGGCTGTGCTGGTGTTCTGAATCCYAGCTTTGATCCAGGTAGGAATGCTGGGCTCCTCCCCCTGGGTGGAGCCTCTCCCCATGGGATGATGGAATTGTATCAGCCCTGCAGTGAGCCTTGATGGCCCATTAAGAGAAAATATCCCTCTCCTGGAGGGAGGATGGGTCCTGGAAGGGATAAAGAACACTGCCCCAGCTGGTTTAACAGCTGCCCATGAACAGGAGACACCCRCCCCTGGAGTTATGAGGAAAGGGTCATATAAAAGATAAAGGAAGAAAAACCCTCCTCAACCAGTTTCAACGGATGGTCACTTAGAATCCATCCAWAAGAACATACAACAATTAAGAAGGGTGTGTCAAAAATTTAGAATTGATGATTAAATTGATGATTCATGGGCCTTTCATCAGCCCACGATTAGCAGTGCTCAGACAGGACCTTGGGACTGCAGTCCATGCCTCCAGTCTGAAAAAGACACAAGAACCAGGGCTTTTAACAATTAAACCCTGGAGCACACTAGAAACTGGAATACCTCTTTGCTCATCCACAGAGAAAAGGTGCAAAAGTTTCAAAAAACTGCAAACACAAATGGGAGTGTGAAAAGCTTGGCCTAAAGATATCGTGATGTTTATTTACTCTCAGAGAAGAAAAAAGAGAAGAAAAATGGTACTTCTTGTTATGCCTAATTAGTAAAAATGTTGGTCATATCAAACAGTGAATTAAGGGTGATTTCTGTTTGCATTTTGCTTTAATCTCTTTGCAGCTGTAAGTATATAGATTATTATTTAGATAAATTAGCCAAGAAAGGGATATTCTGGTGTGATCACATATCTAGAAGACTGATAAATGCCATCCAGAGATGGCATCAGCAGAAACAGAAAAGCACCAAAAAAAGAGCACTTGGAAGTATATTATTTATTATTTATTTACTTACCTTTTCCATATAGGAAAAAAAAATTAAAAAAGAAGAAATTATTAGATCAAGGCCTAACTTATGTTTTCATTTGTGATGATACAACCCCAAAGCTGATTCATCCAGTTCTGGCTTCAGGCATAATATGCACTCATGGCAAACATAATCATGGAGTGTGGTGTCTGATACTCTCTGGTGCTGTCTCTGGGCTCCTGCCTCCCAACTTCACATGCTTCAGCTCCAGACCTATCTTCTTTACTCTTCTTAGAGGGGCTGGAGAGAAATAAATAGAGTTTGTGATTAAATATAATTCCGAAATTAGTGACTGAAGCTGGAAGTAAGAGAAATGCTGACACAAACGTGCCTGTTTTCCTTAAATCCTTCTAAAACACGGATTCAGCTTCAGGAATGCTCACTGTAGGCACTTGAGGGAAGGTAAATTGAGCCTCACCTCCTGCCCATGAATCCACACGTTTCCTTGGAGCAGTTCTGGAAGCAGGGGATGGTCCTTCATGTCTCTGGGGCACTCTGGCCGTGTCTGTCTTTCTGGACAACATTTCTCCTTGGTGAAAGGGAGCTGGAGGAGTGGGAAGTCTGTGATCAATTACATCAACAAGATAAATCATTTATGTGCTCCCMAATCAGATTTGCTGCATGATTTAAGGGCGTCATCGCTGCCTGCAGTGTTATCATTCCTTGTTGGTTGTTATTTCCTTGTTATTAATTCTGATTCTTATTGCCTCTCCACTGCCCACGCTCAGAAAGAGAAGTACTTGGCTTTTCTGTGTTCTGTTGCTATGTAATGTGATATAAAACAAGTTTGGAGTGGCTCCCAACCAAAACTAGGCCAGAAATCCCTTCAGCTGCAGCTGCTGGCYATTAAATCACAGGTCTGCTCAAGGAGCCTTGTGTCAAACTGCAGGAGGACCTGGAGGAAGATATTCACCAAGAAATYCCCTGGAACAGGGGGTGCATGCATCCTCTCTGTACTTCTGGGTACAAAATTCTTTTGGTTTCAATAAACCACCACMAAATCGTGAAGAGGATCTACATGCATGTTTATTTGAATGTGCACAGAAAGACACAGAAGAGGAGAGCTGCTATTATTTTGGCAGAGCTGCTCAGAAAAAATTACTAAAAATAAGAATTTWAAAAAAAACAACCCAAGGAAGAAAACTGAAACTCCACAAATTTTCTGTTATTTAACAACTAAGGTTTCTGCAGATGAAGCAGGYTGTTTTTTCTCAAATATTGATTTTGTGTTGTATTTTAGAACGAGTGGGCAAAATAAAATTGTAGATGTCATTGTTTTCAATTTCAGACAGTGTAATTTTGAGCACACTCTTCGTGTTGGTGTGGTTTTCACTTTAGCCACATGTTTTCCCGAGATACTGAAAACCTGAGGACTGAAAAGACAAATCTGCAGAGGGTACAGCAGCTTTTTTAACAACCATCTGTAARATTCAAAAAATATTTGCTCAGATTCAAAGATATTTTCATGAGGCCTCATTTCCTGAACACAGAATTCCAATTTTTCAAGGTCTGAGAGTTTGCTCCAACACATTTCACATACAGGAAAAAGTGATTTTGAAATTGAGAATGGCACATGATTTTTCCTGAGGTGGGGAAAAAAAAATCACAAATATTCAGTGTCTTTTTTGATCATGGAATCACAGAATGTTTTGGCCAGAAAGGGACCTTAAGGATTTCCTCTGTGCAGGAATGGGSCACCTGCAAAGCTTTGGTGCCTCTCCAGAGCTCTCTCTTATGGTGAGGGCTCTCATTTTCCTTTCCAGCTCCAGAGCCATTATTTTTTGGCAGGTGCACGCTGCTAATATTAATCTCCTTCATAAGGATGTTTGCTAGACTCAGTTAATTAGTTTGGAGATAATTRGAAATTGAATTCCACGACTGAATTACAACCCCTGTTATCACCTGCAAGATTTTCGCCACTGGCTTCGACGGGGAGACAAAAATGTTGCATTTTTGGCACGACAAAAGCCAAAGAACATTTCTTTRATGTCACCCAAAGAGTGGAGCAAAAGTAGGACAACCCCAAGAGCTCTCTGAGATGTCACAATATCCATCTGCCACCCCCGACCTCCCACTGCTGCCAGCAGAATGYCCCACCAAAGGCTGCTTATTTCCCTGCAGATCAAAGAGAGCCAACAAAAGAGATCCTCCCCCCCAAAAAAGGTGGCAGTGCTCTTGTTTCCCCCATCTGATCAGCAGATTCCTTGGGCCTGCTCTGACAAACCCTGGGTGCTGCTCACTCAGCCCCAGCCCCAGTCATCAGTCTTGTGGGACAAGGTGCCTGCCTCTTCCCAGGCTGCATGGGAGAATAGCAGGGCTGCTCTGCCACGGCCAAAACACAATGCCTGCGAGCTGGAATATAAAGTGGGGGAATTCCTCACATGCCTTCCCATTTTCATGGACTGTTGGCAGAGAAGAAGGAAGAGGAAAAAAAATAAAAAGGGGAAAGAAAAAAGGCGCGCTCTGGCATTCAGCCAGATATTTCTTTCGTTTTTCCTTTTAATTGCCTGGAGTCACTCCACATTGTGCTGGGGTCCCCCCTCCCCGACATGTCTCCCTTCCCTTTCTCCCCCTTGCAGCCCCCCTCAGCCCCAGTGGCTCTGGGGGAACACTGGGTCCAAGGAGAGCAGCACCTGGGCACCCCCATCCCTGGGGTGCTCCTTGCTCGGAAGCAGAAGAGGGAAAAATCCCCCCGTGGAGCAGCAGCTGCTCATCTCACCAACACTGCCAGCCCTGGAGTGTGCCCACATCCTCACCTTGGGAATCCTTAGGCTGGTGGACATCAGAGCCTGCAGCAAACCTGTGTTGGCTGATGGTTTTTCCCTGGGCCTCTCTTCATTATCTAAGGTCTCTTCCTTAAGGATTTCACTGAATTCCAAATCCCCACTGCAGTTTGCTCACTACAGCTCCCAGTACAGARCCAGTTACCCAAACCAGTCCCCTCTCTGTGCTCTGCAGGGCTACTGGGATGTGCTGCATGGAGTTGTTTGATTCAGCCTAGGAGCAGTTTATGCTTTTTAGGGATTAGGGTGGATCTTGCAACGTCTCTGTCCCCAGTGAATCTTATTTAACACTTGAGAAAAGGCAGAAGGTGTGAGAAGTAGCACTTTCTATCTCTATTCAAAGAMCACTAACCAGCAAAATTGTAACTTTTTAAATTACGTTGTGGAACAAAGCTCTCAAAGACCTCAGCTGATACATTTTAAAAGACTGGTTTTCTGTCAGAATTTAATGATAATGTCTTTAAATGCCATTAAGGCAACCTTTGCTTGGAAACCTTTATAGGAACAGTTGGACATGTTTGTATAACATCCATTTCAGGACAGTGGATTAAATACATCCACTGCTCATCAGGTACCAGGTTTGAATGTCTTGCAGATCAAGACCTTTTTCCTAAATATTAGCCAATAAAAACATGCCTATTACTCAAATAGGCAAAAGCCTCTTTGCTGAAAACTGGGGTGAAAGCCTATTTTTAAAATATCATATAACAATTTCAGTTTTCTAGGGTTATTCTGTGGAATTTATGAAGAAATTAAAATGGCAGATTTTGCATCTCAGGATAATGTTCTGGGTTGTGGGAGTTACAGGGGTTTCAAGTCTAACACCTCCATCTCTGTCATCCTGATTRTCAGCTGCCAGTTTTATGTCAGTGAATGATGTGGTGGGGATCTTCTCTGCTGGAAAAGTTGTAGCAGAAAGGGAAGAAGAGAAAAGAATGGAAATCTGCCCCATGGACAGAGAGGAGTGTGTGACTGTTGTCAGGAAGTGAAAATGCAGAAAAASAAAGTATTGCTAATACTGTAAAACTTCAAGAAAAGTGCTTGCAAATSTAGGTTGGCCAAAATATCTGTGTTTTTTCTAGGATTATTACCCAGGTTCTTCCTTGAATGTAAAATCTCAGTGTTAAATGAGACTGAGGGGCTTGAAATGAGGACAAATGGAACAAGCAAAAAATGGGAGATGTTCAGTTTCACAAACAAGAGCCATAAAAGTGACAGAGGGAGAGTGGAAGGGCAACTAGAAACCAGAGGGGGTGAAATGGTGCAGGCTCTCAGCAGCCCTGCAGTGAAGTGGTGTTTAGGGCTCTCAGTGAGGGTTCCTATTTGTGCACTGACTTGTAACTCTGATTTGCAAAGCACTTTTCATTCAGGGATCAGCAAGGGCCTCACACACTCGTGCCAAAGCCACCACATCTGCCAGTGGATTGGGTCAGCTCTGGAATTCCGTCAAAAGCAAATGCTGTCTAATGTTCTACTTTTTAAGCACAAATATCAAAGAGAGGGGGGGRAAAAAAAGAGGGAGTTGGAGAGCTGGGGAGGAGGGAGAGGAGAGTCAATTGCTTTTGCAGAAGTTGCAGTTTCTTTCAAAAAACCTGTCACTGACGTCTTTTCCCCAGAAAACATTTTGTCATGCACATCAGTGTATGACTCTAAGAAGATCAATCTAGAGAGGGAGTCAGGCCCACAATCATCGTGTGACGGATTTTCAGATGGTGTCCTCATCAATCACACCGATAATGAGGTGGCAAATTGCTGTCTTATGGCAAAACTGAAAAGACAACTACCCCAGTAGGTGTCAATGAATATGTCAAAGGATTGTCCCACGGGGAGTCCGAGGAGGTTCTCAGAAACCTTTTTGTGAAGCCTGAATGCAGAATACTTTATTGATCACTAAAGAACTTGCACTGACATGCTATTTCCCCGTGACATTTGAACCACCAATTTCCTAACCCGTGGTGAGTACCTGCCTGGAAAACRCTTTGGGAGTTTTCTTTCACCTTTGGCTATACTAAAAAAAAAATCTTGGTTTAATTTTAGCTTAGCCTTTCATCTTCTGATAAACCAGAAAATCAAAACCTTACTAATTATAACCGAGCTAAACGTCTGAAAATGTTTAATGACCAATAACCATTTTGAACCAGTTGGAATTATTCGGAATTAACTTGTTTAGATTATATTCTGAACTAGTTTTAGTTTGGTTAGTATCTTATATTCTGTTGTAGCAAAACAAGTAGCCCTCTTGACGGAGGAACCTTTTATTAATCTGCAGAGCAGGATTATCAGTACAGTGACATTTTGAAGATAAAATGGCCCTTTTGTTCTCCATTTCCTAGGTCTCTTAGCATCTAAATTAGAGCCCAGAAAGCTCCTGCAACTCAAGGCCATGCAGTGGTGAAGTGCCATCACTCCAGGTTGTGTTCTAGACTCAGTTGTGAGCCAAATTTCACAATATTTCCCACAGAATTTACATGGAAGAACCGTCCTTGGGAGATAATTTGAAGAGAGTTTATTTTAGACTCTCAGTTGTGATAAGAAATGATAATGAGAACAGGTGGAAATAAAAAAAAATATTGAAAATACTTTGATAAAAATCTTCATTTAAAAATAAAAATATCCATCCRATTAATAGTATTACACATAAAGAGAAAAGGCCATGCTTCAACAGTAAATATTTTAAGCCAAACATTTTAATTACATTAAATTAATTAGCAGTGTGATTAACAATTACATTGGGGTTTAGATGGTGCCAGGTTAGCATTTCTTGCTAGCTTTGAGATTAGCAATGCAGAATCACACYTGGAATAAGTTTCCCAGTATCCATTTGGACTTGTGTAGCTGAAGAGAGAAGTGTTGGGGACACAGCCCTACCTCTGTTCTCTGCCTGGTTGATAACCCACAGCAATTAAATGGTGTTACCACCTTTCCACAGACCCTTGGTGTAAAACCCCACAGATTTCACACCTGCAGCTGCCTGGGGTTGGTGTGCCCGGGGTTGCCCCACCTTGGACAATATTTAGGCATTYGAAACCACGTTCGCTTTGACAAAAGTCAGGTTTTGTTCTGTGCAGGGCAGGTGTGACAACCAGAAATGCAACTGCAGTAAATAACAGAGCGAGGGCAGAGCAGGCCCAGCGTTTTTCTGTGTGCAGCCCACACCCCCTGGCTGGTGAGCTGCTCTGGAAATCAGATGAGGCATCAGCCTGACCCCAGGTACACCCTCTGTCAGAGGATGGCCGTGGAAGTCCCTGAAGAGCCGCCCAAGAGATTGTTTAATGGAATGTCAGGAGCTGGAAATGAGAACAATGTCTGGGATTGTTCCTGCTCCCGACCCCTGACATTCCATGAAACCAAATCCTGGAGCAGGGCTCTTGCTCCAGCATTCTGAGTGGTGAGTTTCAAAGGGTCCATGAGCCTTATCTAATTCCAGAGGGACTCCATGGGAGGATTCCCACTGCCCCAGGGCAATGGTGAGGGTTAGTCCTGCTGGATTGCCAGGGGACCAGCTGTGAAAGGACCACTGTTGTACCAGCAGGGGCAAGCTCAGATCCCACAGAGCTCCTGATCTGAGCAAAGACAACCCCATGGGGAGGGAACAAAATAGCCCAGGAGCTGAATGGCATCCCATTATCCTGTGAGTAATTGAGTCATATCAGTATTTAGTATCTTGGATCTTAATCTCCCAATTGATACAACTGGTATCAGAGACTTGAACTAGACCAATCCCAACTGCACCTTAATTGGAGATTTTTTTTTTTTTCCCTGGGTTTGAATTTCCATTGTGTTTGGGCTCTGTTCATATTCCTTTAGATCCTTACCTGGATATTTAAGACAGGATCAGRTGAGGGAGCAGGTGTATTTTTCTGAAGGAAAGGGACCATCAAGGCCTGAGAARGAATGTCAGTGGCATCTGCCTTGGGATATAGAGTAGCTCTATACATACAAAAACCCAAAGAAATCTGCTGGGACAGTCCTGCCATGAGACTCCTTCCACCATTCCTCTCCTGGAAGGCTCAGGGTGGGGAGGAGGAAGGCAAGGAGAATTTCAGAGGGCTGCCATCCTGAGCCTGCTTTAAAACCCCTTCAAACCCTCAGTCATGTTGTCCCAGTCTGAAAATTTGTGAGGACTTTGATGCACCCCAYAGCTGCTGTTCACTTCCTGGAATCAGCCTCTGCTTCTGCCTTGGAGGATGATGTGATCCTTCCTTGCCACCCACTTGCTCTGTCATTTCCTAAAGATGTTMTCCACATCACCCCTGGCAGTAAAAAGAACACATGTACATGTRCACTCCCCTGGAGCAGGCTGCAAAYGTGTTTTTGGAGCATTTATTTCATGGCTCAACCAAAAGTAACTGGCTCTTGTTGTTGAGAGACACAAGGGAAGACAAGCTGTTGGCTCCTCTTCACACCCACTCTGAGAATCAGTTTAATCAGRGATGAAGACTGCATAATTCAGGCAACAAGGTCAAAAGTCTTGYGCCCACAGCAGAAGTGCACTGGTTTAACTCCAGGCAGTTTTTAAATCAACATYATTAAAGCTTGGTTAAATAATTAGGTAAGTAGATTAATACCACTWCTAATTTAATTTAAAGCTAAGCTAATTTAAGACAAACTAATCGCCGTTCTTTTACGCTAAAATGAATATATTCCCACCRGAGTTCTCACTGATTTCCCTAAATCAATTAAATTCATGTCCTAGGACAAACCAGTGCAGCTTCCCCATGTAACTAAACCTTAAAAAGAGTTTTTTTAAAGCTAGGTCTCTCAGTTAAACACTTCAGCTGCAATGTGAATCCTGCTGGAGTCAATGCTCTGTACTGCTGCAAAGCTCATCTGGGTAATAGCTGTTCTCCTCCACCCTCAGTCCTGTGCCCKTGCTGGGTCCTTATCTTTCCACAAGCTCATCAGAATCGTGTTTCAAACCAGTGCTACTCCCAGCAATCCCATCTGGCATTTGCACCTCTTCCCCAGGACAGCAGGTCAGCTCTTGCTGGGTGTTTGGGAATTCTGGTGCCCCACSAAGCGCTGACAAAATGTTTTCACCCACTGCAGGCCTCTTACTCAGGCACTGAGAATCTTTTGAGCTCAAAAGGAGCAGGAAGGGTTGGAGGCGTTGGAAGTGGTGCTTCTTTCATAGAAACCCCCCAGCTCTGGGTGTTGGAGTTAGACCTTGGCAGCACAGAGGTGAAAAAGTAATTTTTWTTTTTTTCTATTTAGAACAGCATCAGGGACTRTCAAAATGCAGATGAGCTTGTGGTGCCTTCACACTTCCAGCTCTTTGCACTTCCCTGAGGAGTAAGGGCACTGCCCAAAGAGGAGAAATGGATTCCCTGGATTTTCTTTTTTTTTTTGCATATTGACATAAATCTAAGCTGTGCTTCAGTTCCTTTGGATCACTCTCTGGGTGTTCCTTGGCAGAAATAAGCAAGAATTTTAAGCAAATAGTGAAAATGGCCGTGATTTTTCARTTGCTAAATGTGAGTTCTTACACTAAAAATGTGTTTCTAAGCCTTTTAACTGTATACTGGGGATCTAGCAATCCATCTTAAATTATGGACCTCGACTCTCAGCAAGATACAGCTTATAAAYTGTATTTACTGGCTGTCCACCAAATCACACAGGCAACAAAATCACAAAAGCACGACAGAACTTGGTGAAGAAAACAACGATGTGCAAATTATTCACCCAGCTCCAGAGGACACAAACAATCCATTACCCTCCTTTGAGCTGGGTATATTTTATCCTGGTGTAAAACATTTGCAGAAAACTTCACCATTAATGAAATAATGAATGGATAATGMAATAATGAAGTAATCTCTGCATGATTCAAAGGAGGGCAGCTATGGAATGCAATCTGTGGCACATARGTTTAGGTAACTCCTTGGGAATGGGAGAATAAATAATATTTTGYAATGAGAACGCAAAGTTCTGGAGTAGCTGCCAGTGAAATTGGTGAGATTATTCACTYTTTCTTCTGGGGGAAAAAAAATGCATCTTGATTCTGGTCTCCCTTGTACTCAGAKTACACAAGTGAGAACATGATTAGTCCCACCCATTCTGCCTTTTAAAAATGATTTCTTTTGCTAGGACAAAATGCTGATAACAGCACGCTGTTAGGTGAGTTAGGGGTTTTTACAGTGTAGGTGACAAGTTAAAAATGTGTAGTGAGCATATGTGTCTAGAAGGGAGGAGAATACCTCTAATTCTATCCCAGGGAAGTCAAGATATACCTAATCTGGATTTCTGCAAAGGAAACTGCATTTCCCAGYGAAGGAATCTCCAGTTTCATGCATAGATCCCCCAATAATCTAAAGAAAAAAAAAATAGGAGGTTATCTGTTTAAATTTCTAGAMACAGGCTTGGACATCTGTTTTTATTAATTTTTTGGTCAAGCATCTTTGATTGTATCCACTACTTCTAAAGTCTTTGATCATCTCTTCAGAATGTTGAGCAATTCTACTTAGAGTTACCTTGCACAAAATTATAGCTGGAGAGGAAGAGAGACTTTCAGCACCCTAAGTATGGCACTATATCGTACAGAGATTAAAAGACCAGGAGAATTAAAAAAAAAATTCTYTAGGGTCAAAGCAAACTGACTGGGTTATGAAGGTAAAAAAGTGRGGAGACTAAAGGCAGTATGGGAAAATTTTGTCTTATAATTTCAAGGGTTTGGAGGTTTTTTTCTCATGGGAAATGTAGCACTTTGCTTTAATAGAAGAAAATAAATGGTTACAACCCATTTGCTGTTTGATGTAACAACGTTATCTACTCTCTGGGCATTTTTTTTGTTTGTTTCTGTCCAAGGCATAAAATAATTTTTGTAGAGGGCTGATTCATCTTGGTTGAGCACAAAAGTCCTCTTGCTAATTGTCACATCAAATGACCAGGGTCCCCGATGGAAACCTTCAAATGACTGTGAAAAAAAAAATCACTAAACGATGGGCACTTGGGGTGTGTGTGTGTGTGGGGGGGGGTTATGGGGCTTTTTTTAAGGTTTTTTTTGGGGTGGTGTGTGTGTGATTTCCCATTGCAGATTAGGTTACTTGGGTGTGGGTTTATCAGACAGGAAAGGCCCGGCACAGATTAGTTCTGCACCATTGCAGGGCTGTTATGCCAGCCCCATCCTTGACCAAAGCAGTGGCCAGCACCTTTATTGTATCTGGGGACACTGCACTGTCCAGGCAACAAAAGAAGCAGCAGAAGGCCCACTGTGCCTCTAAAGTGTTACTTCTCCACTTCTTGTCATGCACCAGTGACATGAGTGCCAAGCCCCAGACTTGAGCCCCACACAGAGCCAGAAAAAAGCTGTCAGTCTCGGCTTGTTCAAAGACAAACCCTTTGTGCACATCAGACTGAAGTGGCATGGTCCATATACTCACTAAAGCATGCCAAGGAGTCAGAAAGTCATAATCTGGCTTTGTACTTCTGGCCATCCCTATTTTCCTCCCGTAGCTGGTGCCCAATTACCAGCTCTGTAATTTTTTTTTTCCCCCATTGTTAGGGAGCCATAAGGGTTTAGCTACCACTTATCCAATCGGGGTCGTGACCTGATGTATTTAGGCTTTGCAAATATAAGTAACAGTTCCCTTATCAGTGTCACCAGGACTCTTTAACACTTARCAGGCAGAAAGATAAATATACTTGGCAGATACAATTTGATCCATTGCTAAGCCTTCCATTTTACCAGTGACCCATGGCACTCTGCTATTCAAGGGGATGTTAACTGGCATAACCCCATAACCCTCGGCCTGGCTCCCAAACCGGGCCTTACAGGAAGGACTTACAGGTGACAGCTTGTCAGCCTGATCTAGAGCACTGGGAAACCAGGGATGAGTCTGACCTGGCTTCCACTAGTGCTGCTTTTAGCAGAATTCCTCCTGGCTCACACCAGCAGAAGAATTAGGCTCTGTCTCACACCACTTTGCTTCCAGGAAAAAAAGCCAAAGCCACCTGATTTATGAGTTACTTTTATTTGAAGCACTGCTTTTTACTCGGTGACTTTCTTTGGTTAACTGGCTAATTTAAATGTTGCTTTATTCCACTTCACAACTCAGGTTTGTCCTGAAAAGTTCTGATTCCTTTCCTTGCCTCTTTCAGATGCTTTCTAAGACTTCTGCCAGCCACAAGGTCTGGCTTCAGAAGCTGGAGAGTMCAGATTTTCTGTTCATCTACCCCTCCAGCAGGCACTGAATTAAGTATTCTGGGCAGGGTGATGTTTAACAGGCACTTATTTAAGAGGGGTTAAAGATGCAGCATCAGATCTAGAGAAGCATCTCTTTTAAGCAGAATAAGGCAAGAATCCAAGTGTGAATCACAAGTGTGAAGATCCTATAATAAATAGGCTGGAGYTTTCTGCTGTCTCAAAAACACATCTTGATCGACTCGAGGTCTAAAACTTTGAGGCATTTGGTAGTTGCCTCTTCAGCAGCACTGACTCCAACCATGAATAAATTCAATAGTGAGATTTGATTAGACACAGAACACTGGCAAATACCAGAACCAGTCCTTGCACTAACCATGGAGATTTTACACCTTAGATRCCCCTCTAAAAATTGCAAAGTTTTCACAAGCTGTTTTAATTTATTTCCACCGTGTGGGAAATTTTTATGACTCCTACAAATATCTTCTGTCAGAGTATCCTCCTTCATTAGTTGTGATCTTCTTTAATTCTCTGAAGTGTCTCAATGCTAGTTAACTAAGATAAGACAGTAGATAATTTCTTTTAGAACAACCTAGTACTTACAGTGGAATCCAATCCAATCTAGAAGGGTGATTGACTCATTATTATTATTATTATTCAAATGGCTTGGTCAGAATTATTGGCTGGGTAGCAGCACCAGCTCATTCCATCATAGATAGAATCACAGAGTGGTTTGGGTTGGAAGGGACCTTAAGGATGATTTAATTCCAATCTCCTGCCATTKACAGCAACACCTTCCACCAGCCCAGGTTGCCCACGTTTGCAATTGGATCATGATTGAGTGATCATTTCAGACATGATGAAAACACAGAGCCTGACTTCCCCCTCCAATATATATCTGTGCACATAAACGAAATTTCCTTTAATCTCCTTGGAGTTCRCGTCTTTTGGAAGTGCTTTATGGGAGCTTTCTTTTTAAGTGGGACTTTAAACAATGATATATTTTAGGCTGTGAGCCTTATCTGATCTGAGATGCCCAGGAGAGCAGGAGATTCTTTTTGTTGCTGTTGTTTTTTAATGATGTGTTAGGGCATGGGCTTCCCTGAGCATTTAGCAGAGGGGTGTCAGGGTGAAACAGCTGCACATATTAAACCAGCGGTGAAACCCAACTCCTTTTCATCTCCTGGGTTATATAGCCCTTTGTGAAATTATTCCACGGGGCAATGTGTGAATAACTGCTAAGTAATGTATGACCAGCTCCCTGTTAAGGTGGTGCAAATGGGGCTGGCTGCTGTGGTGCTGAGGGAAAACACGGGGAAAACACCGTGCCATAAACTGATCCAGGTTRAACGGCCCGATTCTGAGCTGATTATTTTATAGTTCACTGACATCCAGCAAATGTGAGAACTGCAGGCCTWGTGAGGTGCCATGGGACAGCTGTAAACAGAAGGTCTTTGATGAGACAAATGGCTTGTAGGGGCAGTTCCATGCAGGCATCCCAACACAAAGGCTCCCTGGCAGGGCTGCTGCCAAAATAAAAAATAAATCAGGCCAAAACAGCTATTCTGATCCTGCCTGGAAAGCTCACGTGGAGGCATCTGAGGCACTGTCCTTACCATTCCCTCAACAGTTCCTTGTCTCTACTCTAGCTACACTTTACAAGATGTTTCCAGAAAGTGTGAAAACCYTTGGTTTACATCAGCATAAAAGTCAAGCAATCCTGGGAACACACGTTGTAATCAAACATCCCTTTTGTCATTTAAAAGAAACATAAAAAAATCTTCAAATGTCTTGCAGAAGCAAGAACAAGGCTTGTTTACTCACACCCTTCTTTCTCCTTCAGAAGCAGGCTAGGTGTCCCAGTTGGTAGCCCACACTCAAACAAAGTGGGCTGATAATAACAGTTGATTTTAATCAGGTTTAAAATCAATAAGAAAGACTCTTGGTTACATACAGAATTTACATGAAAGTCTCTGATGTTTTTTGGTGCTTGTTCTYCATCATTTTCCCATTCAAAAAGGCTGTTCCTTCAATAAAGCCTCCTTCTCCCTTTTGCTTGCCAGAAAGATTCCCTGTGTCTCTTCACATTTATTTCAATTTGCATTGCCTAGTGTGTATTACTCATGCATTACTCAGATCTATCAAGCTGCAATTAGATGAGAATTTGAAGCTAAATAAAACACGCAATATTTTACCAAAATACTTCTACTCTAAACACAAGTAAGAAAAAGACATGGTTTTATCAAGGCAGGGCATTGACAGACTTCTTAGATAAAGAGGTACTTTATGTTTTAAACTGAATTGATTGGGTTTTGATCACTGCAGGTCAGAATTTGAGATTTATTATGTACCATCCCTCACAGTCTCGCTTTATTCAGGGCTGGGAGGGGAAGACAAACTTCCTGCCTTCCCAGACCCTGAGGAGCTTCTGAAGTGAGAACCAAGTAGCCATTGTACCAGACTAATCAAATACACGTAGATGAAAAAGTTTAATAGTGCAACAAACTCTGTTTAAAGAAGCTCACCCAGCAACCAGGTCGAGGTTTTGGCTTTTGTTTGAGAGGTCAGCAGCATTAATTCACTGTTGCCAAAAAAGCTGACAAAATATCACACTGATGAGAGGGCCTGACTGTGGAGATTCAAAAAGACCAATATACACTTATATTATTATTTTTATCAAAGTCCWGGACAAACCCAAGTAATTTATATCCTTCCTCCTGCTAAGGTAGAACAGCTCGAGATTATTTCATGTTGTCGTTTAGAACTTCCTGAGGATTAAGGTGTAGTAAATTCACCCACTGCCAGCACTTAAAGGCTCTTTAAAAACCTAAAAACCAATTAATTTATTGGTTCACTGTTAGAGATTTCAAAAGGTCAACTAGACACTTTTTCTCTGAGGCCACTGAGGTCTCTGAGGGCTCCTCTTGCTTTTTGGGGAGAGGTTTGAGTTCTCACATCTCTGTCCACATTCACATCAAGCACTCATGCCTAGAACCTGGAGCACAAGGGGTGCAAAAAATACATTAAATCACCAAGGATGATCATTCAAGTACAGTAGTGGGGACAAAAAAATATTACACATTTTGCCACAACGGTTAGGCCAGGATGGAATATCCACGTGAAATGGGATTTGTTGTGGGATAAACATGTATTTCTTATAGGATTCCACATGTCAAAACCCACTAGGTCTTGCAAATGCAAATGCAAATGCAAATGAAAAAAAAAAAAAAAAAAAAAATTCCCAGATATTTCTTCTTTTTTTCTCCTTTTATTTTCCTCATTTTTTCCTCACTGGAAAATTATGAAGTGTGAGAAAGAAGAGGGAAATGCTTACACTGAAGTGCAAAATTTTGGGAAAAACCCGACACATCTTTACAGGATTCTCAGCACTGTCTTCTAAACAGACCCCCAAAACGGTGAAAGGAAGTTGGGAAGGATGGAAGGAGATTTACTTTCCTCTGCTCCTGATTTCAATTTCCTCATTTGCTTTGTAGCAAATCCACTTGGACTGAACAGTGTTTCAAAATTGAAGCTATCAGTCTTGTAAATGGATTTGTCCAACCCATTTAGCCTGAAATACTTGTATTTAACTTGGTCAATGATGCTTTCCAACTAATAAAATAAAACCAGCTGTGCTAGAAATGTGTGTGCTGATTCTACTCCCAGGTCTGCTCCTGGATAAATATTTCAGAGGGTCTTGTGTTCAAGTGCTTCATTTAAATTAACTTTCTGAGAACCTTGGTGGCTAACAGTATCAACACAGAGAGTCAATTAATTCAAATAATCTTTATTTCCAGTATTAAAATTCTCATTATTGTAGCAGGTCAATCGCACATTTCTCTCTTATAAAGAAATTACACACTTGCTTCTTCCTTTTAAAAGCATAGTCACCCTTGATTAGCAATAAACAGATATCTGGAAATCATAAATAAATATTACTTGCTAGTCCTATGCTTGTTGGCCAAAAACACCCTAAAAATAATGTSTATAACAGAAAAACAAGTGCTAAAAATTAGTAAAATAGTATTTGATACTTAGTGAGCTTCTTGCAAAATGAATATTCATTCCCACAGGTCACGAGTCAGTAGAAAACATTTCAGACTGCCGAGGAGTGGGAATTCAGTGTTGCTCCTGATCCCTTCAGTGGGGCACAGGTCTCCCTGAATTTGGGTTGTCAGCCTATTGGCAAGAATTTGGCAGAGGAGCCCAGCCATCAGTCACGGAGAGCTTCTGCAGTTTAGACATAAATAGCTTAGGTGAAGCTTTAGGGTTGTTTATAAAGAATCCGTGAAATCTTCCTTTAATCTGTTACTGACAGATGGAAATACCACAGCCTGTTTTCAGGCCAAATTCAGTGCACGTAGCCTGAGCCCGTTTTGGAATATAAAGTGCCAGTATATTTATTATATAAATACAGGAGAAGAGGACTTTTCCATGGTCCTGGAGCAGGAGGGAAGGTGGTTGAGGACCTGAGTGCCTGGAACACCGRGTCACTGAGCTGAGGAGTCTCCCTGTGAAACTCCACAATATGAGCAGTCTCTGTGCTTCAGCTTCTGAATTACTTCTAAAAATTAATCATCTTTCCCTTTTGTCCACTTTGTCACCTTATTTTTCTGGGGAGTTCCTTGGAGCAAGAGGCTGTGTGTWGCAGATTTTCTGAGAGAAAGAGGGCAYGATCYGTATTTAGAATAAGACATTAAACTACCCAGCTGAGGCCTACCCGGCTGAGGCCTGACCCTGAGGCSCTGAGGCCTTGAAGCTGTTGCGCAGTTAAAATTACTTGCGACGCAGCAGAAATTAGATGTGAAAGTATTAATGTGAGATAGTGGGTTTTCTAGAGGTCACCGASTGCAATTATTAGTGGYCACACTTTAGCCACCTTAAGAATAATAATAAAAAAAAAACTACAAAGCAAAGCAAGAAAAAACCCGAACACCTGAAACTAAAAAGTGAAGGGTGGTAATTATTTTAAAAGCCCAGTTTTTAGGCAAGAAATAACTCCTGACAGAAATTGCAGCTCCCTCATTTCTCCACATTCTGAATGAAAACTTGATGCTGGCAAGGATGACAAATCAACCTGGTTGAGCCATACAAGCTCACATGTCCTGGGAATTTCTCTTGGGATGGCCATCAGTCCCGAGTCCAGGACATGTCATGGTCCTGGGCAGAGTGATTCCCACAGCAAAAGAGAAAGGCCTGGGCAGGGAGTATTCCTGTGGCTTGGGGGTGTCATTTTGGGAACCCCAATTTTACCTTTGGTTCCAGCAGAATGTTCCACTCTGCTAAAATAATGGCCACAAATAAAAACCCCACACGGTGCCATCTTTCACTTATCCCATTGGCAAAAGGAGGGTATTTCATTTTCTGCTAACACAGACGAATATTCTGTCACTGCTGGTGGTACTCTGCTTGTTCTCATGGAAGGCAGAAGATGATATTCTGACAAAAATTGTCTCAAAATATTGCTTGATAGATAACCTTCGTGTTTGCATTTTGGCCTCTGACCTTTCCCGAACCTTTTTCCAAGCCCTTCTCTCCAAACACATCACGAGGAAACTCAATTTTCAAAAGCCAGGAGAGCTGCCTTTCTGCCCTACCCATGCTAGAATAGAAAAMCCTCAAGTTTATGAAAAATAGCATCACAACTGTCATGCTGCTCTACTTTTACAGCCAAACAATAGAAAATCAATTACACTGGCACCCCGAGGCTGTGTGAGCTTTCCCAACAGACAGAGCACTTGAAAACCCACTTCCAAAGCCTGGCACTTTTAGCTGAGGAATTAAGGCCTCCCTTCACAGATATTATGTCTTTATTTCCTCASTTACAGCTCACAGATCATTCTGCTTTTTATCACTGCAAAATGCTGGACTAAACTTATTCCTGGTGTCTGGGCCACAAGGAAGTCCACAGATGATGACACTTGSCAACAACCTCTGCAAATCAACACTGCACAGAGTTAAAAATGTCTGCCCCATTCCTTTCCCCATCACCCTCTCCATTCTTAATTTTCACATCTTGTGAAAAAAAAAAAAAAAAAAAGGTATTTGGTATTAGGACTCACTTCTATGAAGGATTTTAGCAGTCCCCATTTTTAGGGATGGAGTCTCCCAGGTCAGGGAAGGCCTTATTTTCTGAATGCCTAATGCATAGTTAAAGGCTGATAATAGCATGGGATAGCTCCAAGAATGTTATATAACTTACTGAGTGGCTATTAAAAAATACAGAGACTTTGCCATTAAAAAAAAAAAAAGAAAAAAAAAGAAAGGAGAAAAAAAAAGAGCCTGTGAGATTCCCACCATCTGGATGGAGTCTTTTTTCTTCCCAGATGAATTAGTTGTCAGGGGAGGAATTATTTTAGGCATCAAGTAACCCCTGATTGTGAGTGACAGGCTAACACAGGAGCAGATGCAAGGTTAGTGCAGCCTGTCCATTATGTGGGAAGGAGAGCCCTGCGTGTCCCACTCACTGTGCACAGGGACCTGGGAAATTCCAGCAGCACCCAGAGGTGGGTCAGGCCTGGGAGATGTTCCACACTGCTCACAGCAGATGTTCCTTCACCAGGGAGACAGCAAACACTGGGGACCTGCTGCAGAAGGAGGGTTCGCTGCCCGTGGCACCTCACAAATTTTCAACAAGAAACACAAAGCCAGATTTTTCACTCAAACAGCCATCACTGTCAGAAACTTCCTTAAAATCTGAATTCTGCAGAAATCCTGCCCCATGTAACACCCTTATTTGAGAGCGTGCTGGCAGCATCTTGGTGAATCCAGATAAACAGAGCCAACAAGGAACGTTTTGAATACACCTTAAGATAAAATCAGTTGTCCCCATCTCCTGTTTCAGCTAATGGAAATGTCTTTTCTAATTCTTTTTTTTTTTTTACATAAATATGGATATCAATTAATCCCCTTGTCTTTGCAGGCAGTACAAGTCTGTTATAGGAACCTTAACCTACTCAACAATGTCATATTTGTAAATTTATGCAATAAAACCATACCCATGCAATCTAAAAAAGGCATTATTGTAGTAGAAGTGTGTTAAATGCTGTTTAGAAGCTTGTGAGCCTGATTTCATTAAGAATTCGAAACTCAAACCCTGAGCCTTCAAATCCTGACAGAGCCCACCAGATTTAGCAGAATATCTGGATTAATCTCACATCTAAAGCATTTTTTCTTATTTAGTGGACCCAAAGTAAGCCTGAGCTGGCTTGAGAATGAAAATTCAAAAGTGAAGTGGTGGGGTGTGGAACATTTTACAGTCTGAAAGGAATATGTGCAATAAATAAACACTGAAAACCACAAAATAGCGGGTTTTTTTTCAAATCTAGTATAGAAAGAGCAGATGGTCAAAATAAACAGGTACACAAAATATTCGTGTTGGTGAGATCGAATCGTTTTCCCTTTAGAGAGCATTGTGGAACTCGAGGACTGTGGACAGTGCCCGATGAGAGGGAAGAAATAAAAAACACTGACATCTTGTGGTAAGGAAGAAAGATGTTTGGGAAGAGAAACTTGCCGAAGAAACTTGCCAAGAAACTTCTCTTACCAACTTGCTTTGGTAAGAGAAACTCAAATTTCCGTACACACCCAAAAATCTAGATGTTAGACTACAGCTGTTTAGAACTTGAGGTGGTGACTTTTCCCCCGAGTTGTTTTTTTGGAGATTTTTTCTTTTTTTTCCTGTTTTTGGTGAGCCCCTAAATGCTGCTGTTAGAGAAAGAGCTGTTCCCACCAAGAAACAAGCAGTAGCTACATTGAGTTTAAATGAAGATATTCAATGTCTAGCTGCTCCTTGTGTTGTATTTATCAAAAATCACTGATGTCTGCATCTGGATTACTGAGGCAGGAGGTGAGTAATCTTTGATGCCAATATCTCCCTGCTGGAATGCTGTGGAGCTGAAGCTGCAGCTCAGGACAGTGTCACTTCTGGGAAAGGCCACGGCAAAGGAAAAAAGGAACATTTTCCTAGGAAAGACTTCTAAAGTGACYCACTCTGCCCAGGCAAGCACCTGCTGTTGGGAATGGAGTTGGGAGTATCAGAAAAAGAATTTATCAGGTCTTTGCTCTAATTTCTGACACTACAGTTTGACTAAAAATAAACCCTGAAGCTCTATCAGGCAGAGTGACTCTGGCAAAATTTTTCTTAAGCCCCACCAGGACTCCTGAGATCAGCAGGAATTCTTCTCTTTGACCTAAATGGAACAAGACTTCAACCTATCCAACATTTTCTGTCTTACTCCAGTTTCTTCTTAAGCCACGTGATTTCTTTGCCAGGGCAGGTGGCAGTAATAATATAATAAAAGCTTGATAATTATTTTAGGTGCCACGGACTGTCTGGTACAGTATCTCCCAGTGAGTAATAAATGTCCTGAAGTTACTCCATTAATTTGTTCCTTTTGGTTGCTCTTGAGATAAGAGAAGAATGGTACAGGTTTGGGTTTTCTGTGATTAGAAATTAATTTTAAAAACCTGTCAATAAAAACTTCCAGGTTTCTGGAGATCTGCCAATTTTATTTCTCGACAATAAAAGAATGATGTGAAGAAGGAGGTATTTTATGGGATATTTTATTAAGGATTCTTGGAAACTGTCAAAATGGACCTCAAGGTGAACACAATTCCTGGTTCTCATTCAAGGGTATTAGAACTAAAAGAATTGTGTCCCTTTATCTGCAGTGTGTTCTTCATCCTGAGCAATAAACACAACTCCTTGCCATAAATGGTAGGAGTTCAGTATTCTGAATGTTGCCAAGAGGAAAGAGAAAAACCTTTTACATAAGGAAAAAGTWACAGGTAACTTCTGGCCAAACCATGACTAAGCCGATTTCTGTTCAGCTTCAAGACTTAAATATAAAAATATTTGCTTTATAATAAAATTGAAACAAATTTTTCTTTTTTGTTTCTTTTTTTTYTTAAGCAAAGCACATGTTTAAAAGCAGCAGACTATAATTTCTATTTGGCTGCTCCTTTGCCACTGAAAACCTTGGCAGTACATAAATTCAACACCTGTCAGCCATGTCCATGCTTGAACCTGAAAATGGAAGTTACACAAAATGATGATTTTTTTTTTCCTGAAAACAAAGGGCAAAATATTTCTTATCTTTTGTTATTATTCTACATAGAAAAATGAATATGTTGCTCTAATTCTTTTTSTTTGTAGGTGACTGGGAAAAAAAGCAGTTCAGTGTAACTCAGGATGTTTGTGTTTTCCTGCAGGAGGCTTTTGCAGAGTGTTAATTCTTTTATAATACAGCAAGTGAAAAGCAACAGGTTGCAATCCCAGACCTCTGTGAGACAGTGAACACCCTGTGAAGATGCTGTTGGATCCCTACAATCACTAATACTTTGAATATTAAGGGTCAGGCTTTGCATTTGACAGTGTTGAAGTTTAATGGAACCCTCACTGGCACTCCACCAATTTTGGTGCTCAGAATATCACAAAAACCATTCCAGTGAGGGAGAGAAGTCTCCAAATCTCCCTAATGTCCCTTTCTATGCACTCCYTTGCCTGACTAACCAAAATCCAGCTGTTTGCTGTGCTCTCCATCAGCTCCACACCAGCTCCCGTGGTCAGCACGTGACCTCAGGGCGTACAAAAAACTCCCAATGCAGGAGAAATGAGGAATGAGTTGAGGTGTGGTAATGTTCACCAGCTCCCGGTCTTCATTCAGCCAGGCTTTCCCAAGTACACTGGACAATTTCAGGTAAAGAGCAAATTGGTTTAATTTGGATTTTTTGGAAAARGTGGTGTTGTAGCCTCTGAAGGATGCAATAGTTGACACAATAATCCACTGCATAAAAGCAAATGTACCTGTCTGTGTTTAAAAGCAGAGCCTATTTCTTAGGAGGTGCAAGATTGGTATAATACTGTTTGGTCAGAAATTGTTCACYCCTTGAGCTGTTCCCTCTCTTGGCTCTCTGCTCTATGTGGAATGTGTCTTACACCATTAAAGGGGTGTTCAATTGCCTCATTGTAACCTAGCTGCCTTTCCTTTTTCCTGTTAGGAACATGGAGGTGTTTCCCAAGCAGCTAAAATGAATACATCTTAAGATAAAATCAGTTGTCCCCATATTTTTCTCCCAAGCACCTCCCCAGTGACCGAAATAAGAAGAGGTCGTGCTCTTTGCTGATGGGAATAAAATCACACACCGAGAGGCAGAGCTCAGCTGGAAGAGCATCAGGATGCTAAAAGATCATAAATGAATCATAATTTCACTATTTCTAACCTTTGTGCTGTGACARTATTCCCTGGGCCTAAACCATGACGGGTTTTTAGACCTCGGTGGGTATTTAGTGACTTGAACACCAGGAAATATTTGATCATGACATCACTGGAGGAGCTGATGTCAGCCGGTGACCACAGCAGGTAAATGGGCATTTYAACCAGTGTGCACAGGCCACTGCACAGATGAGGAGCATTTTAGTCACATTTAGGTCACAATTGTCCAGAAGGCAGTGGTTCTGAGTCACAGGAACTTTCTTAGGAAAGCTGAAGTGACCTGTTTGCTGAGATTCTACCCAAATCCATGAGCAAGGYGTGAAACAGACCTTCGTCACCTCTGACTGCCTCAGTCTTGGTTTCATTTCTAAAAAGGGAAAGCAAACCTTAATGAAATGTTTCAAGTCAGGCTTGTACAAATCTGGGGATGTGTCCTCATAAAGTCTCCTGTAGGAAATRCCAGGATCTGCAAATAAAATACAAMATCACTGGGAACAATCGAGGATCTACCAAGAGGTGAGAGATGCCTGGGAAGAAAGAGATCAAATGGGCTCCCACTGCAAGTGCAAACAGATTTATGGCTTCTCTAAACTGCTTTTGGAACCCAGGGCTCCACAGGGCACTATCCTGCTGGCTGCAGTTGCCAGATCACATCACACTTTGGCCCCAATCCCATTTTATAGCTGTGACAAGCACTGGGGAGGTGGGCAGCGGCCTCACAGRAGATTTGCATTTCAGGGCTCTGTTAAACACGTGCAAAGAGCCTGAGGGTCAGTGACAGAGAATGGAAGGACCATTCTCACTGGGACATTTTCATACAGAAATGGAGTGTGAGCACAATGCCTGAGTGGGGGGAAGGCCTGGATTAGTTTTCCCTGTTTGAGAGATGCTCCAGGCCCTGTGACTTGCTCTGTGCGCTCTCTGTTTTCCACTAACATTATCCTGTCTCTTCAGAAAAAAACTCTCAGGAACTGCCAAGCCAAGGAAACTGCTTTTGTGTGGTTGCTTCCTCTAGTAAGCAGACAGAAAAGGAGAGCCCTGAAAACTGTCCCTTCCTTGGCCTATTTTGTAACATGCAACCTTGTAACATGCAACCCTCCATTTTTAAGGCCTTTTCCAACCCAAACCATTCAATCATTCTTTGATTCTATGAAAACACCCTGTCCATTGGTGGAGGGGACACCAGAATCCAAATTTTTCACACCCTCAATGAGTTCCTGAACCATCATTTGACAGCATGAGACAGCAATTCTCACCCTGAGAATTCTGAATTCTTTCCTGATTGCTGGCATAGCTTTACCCTTTGCTCTGGGAGCTGGRGTACCTCACATGAAATCCAGACACRGGGGCTGATCCCTCCYAGGGTGACAAAAAAAGGATAAAGTTATGCTTCATGTCCAGGGTGCTTGTTCTCGTTCTTCCTTCCAAAGGGCTGAGATATGGACTGGATTTTTAAACAGAAAAACACAACAAACAAACAAACAAACAAACAAACAAACAAACAAACAAACCACTCTTGCAGCCAGTTATCTGCAATTTTTTGTCTTTCATTTTGTTCTGGAAGCCAGAGGAGCCAGGTTCTCTCCAGATAATTTTGCAACTGCTGTTGACAGGCTGAGATAAATAATGCAGACTCTTCAGGTACATAAACTGACTCTCAAGTCAGTGGAAGTCCTTCCAAGATCCTCCACGACACAGGAGGGGCATGGGACTCATGGATGAGCTTCATGCATGGACTGTCAAGTCCATCAATCAGTTAAACTGGAWATATTTTATCCATCAAGTTTAAACTATGAGGTTTTTGGTGACTTTTTAGGGACTGTTGCTATACACGTAGAAAGTGTACCACAGACAAGCAGCAGGATATACAGACACATTTTTTTATCCCTGAATGTTGCAAGACTGGAATCAAGGCAGAACCTACCCTAGGAAAAGCAATCAAAAATATGACCTGTTATGTAGGCAAGGAGTACAGAGTTGCATGGGGTTTATTCCTTAATTGCTTTTTCTGGAACATTACCCAGGCACTGTGTTTTTCTAGGCATGCCTCTTTCAGCCTGCTCAGAAGTAGCAAAGTCATCCTGCTGACTTCCTGCTCATTAAGAGAGGAATTCCAACAGATAAGTCAGTCACACAGAAAGAAAAATAATTGTTAAAAACAAAACAATTGATGAAGGAATCATCAATGATAAACTTCTAATTGTAGGGTTTATCTCCTCTCTGCCTTTCACCACCTGTTACAGATCTGATGGCTTATCATAATTCCCTTGTTTATTACTGATATCCCAGGTGACTAATACATGGGAGGGCCTATTCCAGGAGTACAATGCAGAGGAATTGTGTGAGCAACCATTTATTGGGATTAATGAGTGCAAGGACAGTAATAGCTGCATGGGAGGGTAGCAGTAGTGTTGGCAATAGTCATGGAGAGGAGGACATCTGAGACAATGATTTGATTAAGCATGAAAAAATTATAATTCGTAAATGTAAAACATAAATAATTTGTAAATGTATAAATATCCACATTTCTGGCTGAAGCTGATTGCCTCTGAGCCCCTCTCTCCCCTTGGGGTATGTGTCTTACACCTTGTAAAATCAGCATCAATAGAATTTCCATTCACCCAAATTTGCTCGAAATCGAGCGATTAATAGCTAGTAAAAAATTCCCAGCTCCATAGAGGAATGATTTCATCGATCCAGGGAGTGAAGCTCCTCAGTGTAGTTTGGTTTTGCAAATGTTTCTTAGGCAAAAAAACCCCTCCAAAACTAAAACAAAACCTCAAGTGTCTTTAGGTCGTGTCTTTACCACCTGTAAATTTCTGTGTAGGTCAGAGGTGGACTCTGGATTTTTGCTGTGGTCAGGGATGGCAGGAAACCATCCAAGAATTTTCTTTTCACTCTGTGTGTTTCTTGCTTGATCTCTAAAAAATCAGGAATCCTGCACTAAATCATAAAATATCTTAATTTGTATTAAATCACCAAAGATCTCAATGCTTAAATTAGCTGCTGACAGCCACACCAAAGCAACAGTGATTTCAATACTCCAGACCRTTCCTTAAGGAAATTAAATCCTCCTAAATGTGTCTGGTCTAATGTGTGATTTTTTTTTTAACAATTAAAATTTTGTTTTCGTTTTTTTCTCTTGTAAATTCTTGTATCGTTCTGTAGAATTAGTCATAGACAGGTACATTATTAAATACCTACAGTGCTTATAGGATAACACTTTAATTTTTAATCACAAGTGACATCTTCTGGGAACTGGGTGCCTCCACCATGAGGAATCCTTGGCAAAACCTCATTTTTGTCTGCAAAAATGTGATTTCCAGCGCTTTGCAAAGAGATATACACAACCCATACAGGTTTTCTTTAAAAAATAAACAAAAATTATACGTAAAGAGCTCCTACGACTCAAAATATTTGCCACGTGATGTTTCTGAAAGAGAAAAGGAGCTGGTGGCTGAGACATGATGTTTGTTCCCTGTCCAGATTGCTGTCACCCTGGCTGCCTGGATGATGGGGGGAAAACCTGTTTCCATTCTCCAGCAGCCAGACTTTCAGGCTGGGAAGTTCTCAGGGAGTTTTGACCCAGGGTGGAAGCAGATGAAAGAGTGGAAGTGAGGAACTGATGTCTTGGCGTGGCACCAAAGCRGAGCACCAGCACAGCACAATTTGTGGAATGGCCTCAAAAATGCTGGCATTTTCTTACTGCAATTGTTTCTTTCTCCCTTGCTCTGGGCACCTTTCCCTGCAATCCAAACAAAAGTGCCAGGGATTAGGCTGAATCCACTGGCTGCTAATATTTTAATCCTTTTGCAGCTCATTGCCCATAGCTGAACTAAGCGCTGGTCAAGTGCCATGTCAGTAGTTCAATGGAATTCAGACTTTGGCACTCTGAAAAAGGCAACAGATGTGCTTTAATGATTATCTAATAACTTGTATTTCTTTTTTTTTTTTTTTTCCAGTTTGCTGTGCTAATGAAATCTAATCTCGTTGACCCAACAGACAAAACAGTAACAGTAGGGACATTAATGGCAAGACAGAGGACGTGAACAATGCCAGGCTTTGGAAAAGGTCCAGAAATCCACCAAGCACTGCAAAATGCACTGGGAGCAACAGACAGGTTGACTTCCATTTCCATGAGCTGCTGCAAAAATTACCTCTGCAGCCTGGGAGTGAAGTGTGGGAATATGAATTCAACACGCCTCCAAACAAACGTTCTGAAAAATCACCGCTTTTCCCGGGATGGGGAAAGACCTGAGCAAAATTTCTATTAGGAGTCTGTAAACACTCCAAGTGTCCAGATCACAGGTTTAACCCTGGACTGCTTCACTAAGGAGATGTGCAAAAGGTCCCTTCAGTTCATGGTGCCTGGTTTTGCACATGAAATTAAAACATTGCAGTGCATTTTAAGAGTTTTGACTTGARGTGTCCACTTCATGTTCAATGACAGCCAGGCCATGAAAAGTAATTAACAAAATGTCATTTAAACAAAACTGGGCTGCTGTTTGAAGCATAAAACTATAGATTGACTTAAAATTTGTCATCCTTTCTCAGMTGCAGCTGTAGGTGCAGGGCTCACTGTTTATCACCAGCCTCTGCTGCGCCAATACTCTGATGAGTGCTGAACTCCTGCTGATTTCTTCAGGGATTTTAATGGGAGTGAAGCAGCTAGATGTTTTTGTGGGCCTGGTGTGATTTTTTTTAAATACCAGAACTTGCCAGGAAATATTTGCAGCAGCATATAGGACTGTAAACAAATGCTGATTCAGAATTGTTCTTTAGCTCCTGCTGTCACTGCTGTGCTGCTCCTTGGCCTATAAAGTAAAAGTTTATTTATGAGAAGCTTAAAAAGGCCTCGAGAAAGCAGAAAACAAGCAGCTCTCTAAAATACATCTTTTACTTGTGTGCTGATATTTGTAATATTTTTATATTGCTTTATGATTATTTTTATTTCTAATGTTCTTTATTTGTCTCAAAATGTTGTGCTGTGGAGCTTCTCTGTTCCCTCAGGGATTCCTGGCTTTCTTCAGATATGATATTGCAGTTTTATAAATATGTTGCTACTCAAGGTGATTAATTGTTTTCTTCAGCCTTGTGCAGCTGAAGTGACTAAATCRTGGTGGACTGTGTGGCATTAAAGAATAACAAGAAGCTGAGAATCAAATCTAAGCACACAGATCTGGGCTAAAGGATCAGAGGCCCTTTTGTGAATCAAAAAAAAAAAAGTATTTTCAGCTACAGGGCTTGTTCTCTCCGTACATCTACTTCCACCAGGGCCATTTTCCTGGTGATCCCTCCTTCCTGGCTGTTTTCCTTTTGCCTTATCCAGGTCAAATTTGAYCTGGCTATCTCTGTCTGGAAACCACCCTTCTGTAGGCATTGCAAATATCCTATTTATACCACCGGGGACATTAATGGCAAACGGGGCACACTCGTAGCATCACARGAGAGTTGTCAGATGTTGAGGCCATGACTTCTCTTTATCAGTCCAGATGACAGCAAGTAAATATTTTGATGTAAGGGACTTAGATAGAAGGCTTTGATCTCCATGTGTGCCCTGCAGAAGCTTCTGGACTCCAGCAGACATCAGTCACGCTAACAGACAGCTGTCAGAGGAAACCGTGGCACTTTTAATTGGCAGATTCTTCTTGGATTGCTGAAATTTGGGTAGGAAGCTGAAAATTGTTGTTCTGTCTTCTTGCGGGCCTCAAGGATTCCAGGAAAGGAACAGAGAGGGGGATTCAGCCTACTTGCACCTCTGAGCCTTTTATTGACTGCGTGGCTGTCAAAGGGGACTGACCAAAAGATCAGAGCTGTCCTGATTTACCAGATGCTGGGTGTTGTTTTAGTTKGAGCTCCAGTGAGACCTATGTGCTTTTGGGAGCCACCAGAGATAAGAGGAGGAAAACGCTCAGGAGGGAAAYGACCTACCTTGCTGGACACAACAATCCCTCTGGCAGGAAATTTTGATGTGAAGTTAGAAACCTTTAGCCCCATCCTGCAAGGCTTTGGCCCATGGAATTGGATGGAAATCCTGTCTTGCTCACCAAAGAGACAGGAAGCCTCAGTGATACTTTTAGGTAAGGACCTGAGTTGTCCAGAACTTAAATCAAAATCRATATGAACAGGCCTGTCAGTCTATTTTAACTACCTCCATTCTCTGTGGCTAAAGCTTCTCTCACCAGCAAGCAGCTCCAGACTTTAGAGCAAACACAAGGCTTTTCAAATTCCATTGCATTTTTGCAGAGAAAATTTATTTACCGTGCCAAAACTATCATGGTCTCCCAGCAATAAAACACCCTTTGCTCTAAATTTGATGCTCGAGGGTATCGCTGGCTCTCGGAGTGTTTGGTTTATTTTAACAAATTCTCTTTATGTTCTTCTGTCAGCTTCTATTTTTCCTGTCAACCTCCAGTTTCCCATCTCTCCATCTCCRTGGCTTTGAAGCTTATCCCTGATAAAAGACAGCACTTATGTCAAAATACACTAATGTCACTTTGACACACAAGTGCACAGTCTGGAAGCTGTTTGCYTTGGCAGAATTATCTCCTTTGGCAGCCTCACCACAGCTGGACTGAGCTGCTGGGCACTCGTGTGTTTGTCCCACACTTTTTGTCTGAGGTAAACCCTCGGGACTTTCATCAGCTCACAYGAAATAAACACCAGTGAAAATAGCTCTGAAAAAACACACCAGGCTGAGACTTTTTTTTTTTTTTTCTGGGAAATAGTTACTTGTTACTTTTGGGGGGTTTAATTCAGGGCATCAGGGTAATCCAAGGAAATGAGTAACAATGTCAGACCCAACACTTGCTCCTGTCCYTCCTCTTCTTCTGCTAAAACAATGTTTTAAGTGAATGAAGGTGATAAACAGTTCTGAATTACTACAGATCATTTCACTGGCGTTTCTGAATAACTCTCTGTTGTGCTCCTGACTGCAGATCATCTTTTTACTGATTACTCTGCAGGTGACCTATATTAATACCAGTTTTTATGCATGTGGAGAAGAATGATCTTGTGACTTGGGTACTGGACTTTGGGTCTAGATCCTCCCTTCCCAATCTGACAGGTGGAGCCAGAAATTCTCATACTGGCAGCCCAACAGCTCAAGTGTGAGKTTTGGGACTTACACTACTCTAAATGCAGCTCTCTGGGACATGCTGCTGTAAAATGACAGTGTAACATCACTTTTCACCTCTCAAACAAGTCGTGAATACAGGAATATTCCTGTTTGTGCTACTGTAGTGAGAAGCATCATAAAAATGTGTGAGGAGTTTGCACCAGTCTGTGAAGAGTGGTGAAGTTCAGTGAGGCCTCAATGAATTGCCTCTGAGTTAGTTTTGGAGTGGAGAAAATTTTTTACATCTTGAATGAATTAAATATCGAGGAAGTGGAGTTGTGTAACAAAATCAAACAAAAAAGAGGAAGAATACTTTTGATTAAATTTTTCAGATCTGAAGCAAACAACTACAAGTAAATCCCAGCATTTATCTGCCCTAGAGTGAGAATTAACTCTAGTGTCTATTACAAATACAGAGTATGCATTATGTGCCAGTGTTGCATGTTCTGATGTTCACACTAAACAAGGACGACCAGGACAGCAGGTCTCTTTACAAGAACACAGCATGGCTGAGGAAATCATGAAAATGAAATAAAGGCTTAAAATTATCACTGAATAGCTTTCCATAAAAACWTGAAATTACTTCTGTAATTAGGACAAAATCAGTAATCACTAAGATGTAACAGAATGTATTTACTCAGAGCCACTTAAGGAACAGATTTCTGACCAATGCACAGGGTGGTGAGAGAGTTTTCCATAAAAAYACTCTTTTCTGTTTGGACTTAGATCAGTGCTTTGTTCAGTGACTCTGGATGTTTCATGCATCACAATATCTCTAGAAAGAAGAAGATCCTTGTCTCTCTGAGGGCTGAAAGCAAGAGATGGTATTAAGAAAACACATGCAATATCTCAATATCTCATTGTTATTAAGGCCATTTATTTTAAAGTATGGCTTAGAGAACCACAAAGGCTTCATCATGTTCTCAAACCATTCCCCATGCCTGGCTCCCTGCCTTGCCTTCATCTGCACCAAATGATGTGTGATGTTTTACTAGGAAATAGTTAGAGCAACGAATCAACACATTTACAGTACAGAAACAAAACCTTCCCCTCATATTCTGAGTTCTTGCACGCTGGAGATCATTCAAGAAGCTTGCCTAGTTTTAATTGCTAACACAGACTTGAAAAATAGTCCTTTCACAGGCCCACGAAATTAGGTAYGATCCAGTAATTCAGAAAATAGTTTAGAACTAGAAAATAGTAATTCAGAAATTTCAGTAAATTCAGAATGCAGGGAGGGACCATAAAACTGGAAGTGCTGTGAGTTTAACTTATTTTGGAGCCTAGATAAAATTACAGCCAATGGCACCAAATGAGCACACGAAGATCGTATTACAGATTAGGCTGAGGTAACCATATAATGGTTTTGATGCTTAAAAGACACCAAAATTAAAATTGCAGTTAGCAAACACCCTTTCTTGGCTGAGTAGCCATCTCACAGGTGGGAATGCTCAAATGATTCAAAACAAGGGGGAGAGACTGAGGTGTCCCTGTCTGCTTCAGGTTATCTTGGGTAAAACGAGCTGCAAAGAGAAACACAGAAAATACTTTTAACTAGAATTCTGGGTTTGRAGGGCACATTTCTTAGGAGTGAGAGGATTCTAAGTGGAGGAGTGAGAGGCTCCAGGGGAGCTTGCACCAAAAGCACAGACACAAGGAGATCCGTGCCGGTGTCCCCCCCGGTTGCCAYGACAGCTGCCAAAATTCAGCTGCCATCAGGGTGGGCAGCAGCAGTGGGGGGCCTTGCTTGTTGTCTGGCCACGGGGGACCACTACTGTGGGCTGTCATCACTCATCTAATGAGCCCGAAACCCGAGCAAAGGCCCCCTGCCCGCSCTTTGCTATCTTTAGGAACCCACGAGTGCCGTGTGTGGCGGGCCCGGCTGGAGGAGCCCTGGGCGCTGATGACAGAGTGTCAGCATCAGTTCACACACTTAATCCCGAGCTCAGGCAGGCCCTGTGGTCCTCAGCACACAAGCACACATGTGCTTTCTCTGGTTCGAGCTTTAAAAGGTCTTGAAAGCCTCTGAAGTCGTGGGGTTCAAAGGAAAACATCCAGCGTCCTGATTTTGGGAGCCTGTCCCTTGTGTGGTCAGTTTTCTCTCTCT
>QVAJ01000485.1:137755-224990 GCA_003546035.1 Mixornis gularis | reverse complement strand
AAAATCAATACAACAAAACGTAGGGTAGAATGAAACCCTGTCTGTGATCTTACTGTATTAGGTAGAGCTGTCAAAATCCTTGTTTTTTCAAGGGAAAGAAGGACAACAGGAATAACCAGAGGACAAATTAAGAAGAATGAAGATTTTTGACTATTTCTRCATTTTTTTTTCTCTTACCACCCTGCAGTTATTTTAATGAGCTCTCAGGGTACTTGAAGCCCACGCCCAGGTTAGAGATCCCCTTTGGGAGTGTGAAGACAAAGTACTGCAATTCTGGACTTAGAGAGGCAGGAGAGGAGGGGCTTTTCCCCAGTTATGAGTCATTTCCCACTTCAGAAATAATAAGAGGTTGCCCCCAGCCCTCGGCATCCTTATCAGATGACTTCAGGCCCAGATTCCCCRAATATTTCTGCCTCTATCTCACACAGATTTCTCTGAAGAAAAATGTCTGCTCATGACAAGTTGGCAAGGCAAAATAAAGAGCATAAAGTTGTTTGGTTACTGGAGCACTCTTGCTCCCCATATTTGACTCATGACCTCTCTTCTTTCCAGAGTTATCAGTGCCTTAGGCTGCTCCAGGAAATACTAAAGGAGAATTTTGCTCTTAGTAAAGACAAATTATGTGATTTGAGATACCAACATTTCCCACTGAGCACTCTGAGAAAAAATGACTGGAATATTGTCTCAATGTGATGAAAGTACCAAAATATGCTTCTYTTATTTGGTTTAYTTCACATTTTGACTATTTAAGGACYTCAATATYAAGCTCRAGMGTCYCAGTTGGTTGGTCCCATTTTCTTGAATGAGATTACCTCCATATTTACAGCTGATTAAAAGCTTCCAGGATGCTTAAGGCAGTCAGAGGCTGCTACAGGCAAATCCAATACACATCAGATATTTTATATGATATTAATGAGGGCAGGTAAGGTGCTGCTCAACAGAGGAACAAGAAAAAAAAGTAAAAGGCTGGAGAGTAAAATTGACATACAAAGTTGCACCTTATTAAGTCACATTTTGTCTTACACACTTTATGGCCTAAGGTGGTTCTGCAGGARGGGATTTCTGTGGAAATTTCCCCCAAAAGAGTAGCAAAATGTTGCATAAAAATAGAAATGAGAAAAATGGATGGGACAGTCAAGGACACCTCTGGGAGACACAGCTCCACAGCTTGTCTGAGAAAAGTTGTCAGGCTCAGGTGTGAGAAGCACTGGAGGAATTTCAAGGAGAGGTTTTGGACGAGGCTGAAGGAGGAGGAAGAGTGAGGCCATGAAGGGAGTGATATGAGCAAGATCAGGGTCATGACTTTGCCAAGGATTTTGGAATAGATTCAGGGTGGCAGGAAAGCATTTGCCAAGCGCAGAGCTGGGCAAAACAGATTTAATTATCAGTGAGTTTTAATTGAAATGAGTGTCTAAATCAAAAGAGGAAGAGAAATACAGGAAAAAACCCAAGACCTCAAGCTAAAACCAAAAAAGTGTTAATGTTTTCACAGTATTTTCAGTTAGTGCTTTTGTTAATCTTCCTATTGATGGTGTCATAAAATCACATTGTTGTTGCTCCTAAGCTTGAGTAAAGAAAACAGGGAAGATAGTGTCAATGACCCTATGCCTTGGAATGGGATTTCCCAGAGAATAAAGGTGGTTGAAAAATAGCAGATACATTATTTACGTGGTTGCCAGCGTTTTTCAGGTGTGATAAAACAGAAACAATTATTTTTTTACAACTACATCTATTGAAATACACAGAGTGGGGACGGAGGGCTGATGATCTCTGTGAGGTTCCCCTCAGTTCTTGCCTCGGGAAGGAGGAAACAAGGAGGGAAACTAGCCAGGAGAGGGCAGAGTCAGAAAAGCTAAGGGAGGAGAAATTTGGAGCGTGGAGGTGATGGTCAACAGCACAAAGCACGGGGAAATGGTGAAGGGATTTGGTTTTCCAGCTCCAGGCAGGATGAGCTCTGCAAAATGCTCCAAGAGAAAGGGACCAGGACAGGATCTCGGCCAGAGGAGCAGGGGCAGTCCTGTGGCAGCTGGAACTCGCACATCCCCTCAGCCGACTTCCACTGCAGATTAACAGGACTTGCTCGACCTACTTTCCCCATCTTGGTACATGTAAGGCTTCAGCAGAGTGGCTTTTTTGGAAACAGGATGCAATTTCAGGCAAGAATGTTCCCTCGAAAGTAAATAAACACGAAACGGATAGGATGTTATGTTCTATTAACACTAATCACAGACTTCTCTGATTGTTGAATTTTCTGGACACCAGATTCCTGTCAAGGCTTTTCCTGCTCTCTCCTTCTTTTTCTTTTTTATTTTGGCTCGATGAGATTAAAAATCTATGATGTTTCTTGTACATCAGTCAGGAAGAAATGCACTTCTTCAAGCTTTTTATCTCTTCAGTATCTTGAAAGTAATTTTAATTTGTGTGATGCCCTATTACAGAAGCCTTGTTGGTCTGTATTTGACTGATTTTGTTTTATCATGAATCCACACAATTGTTRTGGTGCCCATTTACTCAGTATGACTTTAGCATGATGTATTTTTATCTCTGGGTTATCAAAAGTGCCACCTGACATAAAAATCACAGGTACAAGCAGCAGTTGCCCTTCTTCAAAACGATCATTAAATTTATTTCCAGTCTCTGAGATTTTACACTCGAGAGSAGGCAGAGTGTGTATGAAAAGGCAGAGTATATATAGAAATTATGAGTTTGAGGTAAATACTGATAGGAAAAAAAATTGATTTGGTTTATCCTTGGTTTAAGGATGAGATGTGTCTCTTTTTGCAGCCCACGTTTGTTGTTCCCCGCTCCCTCATGTATGGCAGCTGAAGGGAGATATCCCCTCCTTTTTTAATCATTTGGGGAACTATTTACAGGTATAAATTGTTCTCCTTGATACCAATAAAAAGTGACTTTCCACAAGTCACATCTTTGGSATGTGAGCACCACACGAAACAGAGCCCTACAAACTTTTCTGCTTTTGCTGTATGGATTTGTTATTTATGCACTGCCCAGCACCTCRTGCAGTGAAAGACTTTTCTCCTATGCTCACATAACTCAGCAAATGTCACAGGAGTTTGAAAATACAGCTGATATTTAAATAAGATGGGTTAACATATAATATAATGGAATTGGACTAGAATTCTACAGTGAAATTGCCTGCTTGTTTCTYGTAGATAGACCCAAAACTTGGCATGCTGAGTTACAAATTCAATTTACTGCCAGTAGATGGAGCTTGACACTTCTTGGCGACATCCCCTCGCATCAATACAGCATGGGAATTCTTATTGAAAACAGAAAAGTAATTTTTATTCCCTTCCTTTCAGCTTAATTTGCCGTTGTGGATAAGATTTGTAATGCAAAACACTGTCCAAACATCACCTGCTGAAAGGCAGGTTTGGATACTGTGACTGTGCAGAAATACAGAGGGGAAGCTTATTAATGCTGCTTTAAAAGCATCGTGCCTCTGAATTGCTCTGGACTGTGTTTTTTGGCATAACTTYTCACAGAGAGTCAACAGAAGTCTTGTGCTAATGTGAAACTGAGGGCAACAGGACTTAGTGCTGGGCTAAAGAAGGCATGTTCTGAAAAGCTCAAGTGCTTAAGGACAGAGTTGAGCAAAGCTTTACATGCTTTACTGATCTTGGCCTTGGTCTGCCTAATTTCTCACTAACAAACACTGAATAGCACAGGAATGTTTTTCTGTCTTGTGAACGCAGAAAATTCAGCTCTTAGMCCACGTATTTTAAATAAGTCCTGATCAGAAGAGTTGTCTGTCTGAAGGTTGTCTGTCTCATCTTTTTGTCCTCAGAAACACCACACAAAATTCGGGAAGTGCAAACTARTAACACACTTGCTCCCCCTCCTGAATTAGTAAGGTAACATATAGGCTCTCCCACCTTGGAGTTATGAGTAGAGCAAAGTGTTGATTTTCAGTATTACRGTGTAGGAGAAGGGAATACAGGGGATGGGAAATCAGCCTCACCCCTGATGAGCAACAGCAATATCCAAAAAGGATAAGTGTGATAAAAGGGAGTGGGTTAGCTGGTGAGAGGGAATCATGAAGAAGAAGGAGGATCCTAGGGAGAGACAATCAGTGCTGTGAGGTCAGTCTGAGGCTGCAGTCAGAGCCTGTGGTTGGAACCTGCAGCCACAGTCTAGCTGGGTAAAATCCTGCATTCAGAGGCTGCAAACTGATCCCTGCAGTCAGAGTTTATCAGGGAATAACCAGCAGTCAGAGGCTGCAAGGGAAACCCACAGCAGGAGCTGCTGCAGCCAGTCAGGGAATGGTTGGGGTCAGGATGGCTGAGCTGCAAAGAGGAATAAACCAGGGCCCTTTCCATGCTGTGATAAAAAGAAGTCTATGTCTGGGATCATTTCTACCCCCTAACAACAGGGCTCCTGCAACATTCCAGGTATGTTTTTTCCTATAGGATGGCTACTTCGTGCTATTTTCTGGGTGCATAATCCTTCACACAGGAATAATTTAGTAGCTTTTGGTCCTCTGGRCAGCAGGAGACTGATTCCAACTGGCATGGCAGCCCCAGCAGCGTGGGTTATCCCTTTTCCCTTCTRAAACCACAGATATTCATCTTGAGTGACGTGGGGAGAGGACTCATGCCAGGCCTAAGGGTCCACAATGAAACATGCACAAGAAATGATGAGAACTGAGGGCTGCTCTGGGAAGCTGTATTTCATCTTGARCCACAGCACATGCCATTGCAATTCCAGTAATGGAATTGCAACAGGAACGAGGCTGCAGCAGGATGGGGACAGGCCGTGGCAGTGGGAGGGTGGCCACGTTCTCCATGAGTCACAGTGAGCCTGCAGATAAAATGCAGTAAAACAGCTTGGCCAGGACAGTGTGAACAGACACAAGGAGAGATAAAGTCAAGTGATGCTTTGAAGGTGGTCTGGTCTTTAAATATTCTGGATTAGAGAGGCTGTGAGAGGGCTGAGGCCTTGCCCAGCAGGGCCTGAGTTGTTATTCCCAACTTTCTCTCCACATGAGGAAACAGGAGAGCTGTGTTCCTACAGACAATGCAGCAGTGCTGCCCTGGCCCTTCTGTGCAGCCTTGTCWGGTGTCAATCACCTCCAGAGACAGCCCCGAGTTACACAGGGACAGTCCTGACCTCAAACGATCCCWCTGCAGCAGGACACTCTGTGGGGAACCAAAAATACTTTTTAAAAAAATTCTTTCAACTAAACTTCTGTGAATAAGGACGAAACWACGTGAAGAAATCCCAACCACTATCAGGGCTCATCCCAAAGATCTTGCTTAGGGTACTCAGCACGTGGCACCAGTGGTGTCCTTGATACAGCTCTCTGCTTCATTTGGACGCAACTCCASTGTCCCTCGTGCCTTGTCCTTCTCCCTTGGAAAAAAAATCACATTGGACTAAGTTCTGTCCTTTACAACTTCCCAGTCTCTTCAGAGGTTATTTCCTTTCTTGGTTAGCTCACAGGAAACAATGCTACAGGCAAATATTCAGAAGTACATATTTTTTTTGAATTGTCCGTTCAGGCAACTTCAATGATACCAGATCATGGCCTTGCTCAGAAAACCCATTATCCCGTTGTTGTTTTGGTTATCTTTTTTATGTTTAATCACTCTCCTCATTTTGTGTCACTCACCTACTCTGTGCTATTACCTATCCTTCAATCTGGTGATGGCAGGTTATGTGTTTGGCAATGGGTTTCCTGCTTCTTTTCTGAAGCAGTTAGGATGTCTTCAGGCTCTGGAGCAAAAATAAATGCTGACTAYTCCTTTTGATGCAGAGGAATGTTACAACACAGTCCATTACCAGATGATTAGAGGAGCAGAAATAAACCTTGAGCACGGAGCTGCAGTTCCCTGCTCAAATGACACTGACCCTATTTATAGACACGGAGTAGGCAGAAAGTAGATGAGGAAACAAAACATTAGGGAAATAATTTTCTCAGGCACCACCAGGCAATGACAGAATTATCTCGGTAGTATTTAGCTTTTGATATTGGAGAGCAGGARAGTGTGTGAAGGGCTCTGGGACAGCCTCACCAAGCTCCCTGCTCTCCCCAGGAGGAGCACCACGGCTTGGAGGCAGCTGTGGAGAGGCTGAACAGGCTGAGGTGGACAAAGGTCTGAACAGAATGTGCAGTGTCTGCCTTTCCAGGGAAGTGGCTGAAATTAATGACATCCTTCGTGATATTTTTAGGCTTTCTCTAATCCCTTACTCCWGAGGGCCGAATGATGAGCAGAGCAGAAATGATGGTGATGGGAGAGTGCCAACATCCAGAGCTGGCAGAGGCTAGAATTGGAAGCATCGAAAGGTTGATGGATGGTACAAGATTTTAAAAGGGTTGAAATTTTTGGATGAATGTGTTGAAAGTCAGACACAGTGAAGGGGAAGCCAGTGATTTTATTTACTGCTTCCATTCAAATGACACGGCCACATAATACACTAYCCCTGGAGGAGACAAGAGCCCCGCTTCCACTGTAGTCACAGACTTGCAGAATAGAAATGATKTAAAAATTGATGGATTTACACCAAAGATGAAAATATTTTGTACCAAAAATTACATTCAGGCCTCAGAGGGACTGACTGGGATTTGTAGTGAGTTGCCATCAAATGCTTTATCAGGAGAGGTCATGAGACATACAGCAGGTTATGCTCTCACACAACTCTGAGCCAGTCTTCTGGGTTTTTGGTGGAGAGAGGGTTTTTATGTGTTAGCTCAGACAATTTATCAGGCTGAACATGTTTTCCTACAAAAATGTTACTATGAGAGCAAGACTCCTTTACAAATCTTTACTCTTTTCTTCTGAAATTACATGAAACTCATTGCTTGAAAGGTACAACATGGAATAGGTAATTCGAAATCTATTTCCTTTGGTTTCTGTGCTATTATTCAGGGTTTATGTAGACTTAAGTAACAATAATCTGCAGCCTGGCCATAGCATTTATTTCACACAGTTATAGAGGAATTAGCCTTCCTCAGGAATTCTTGTTGCTACAAATCAGMCAAAGCCAAGGTCTACATATGGAAAAAAAAAAATTGAAGAGAGGAGGGGGAAAGAATCAGATCATTTATTTCAAGAAGAGAAATCAATTCATTGRAAGAAAGAGGTTTAGATCTAGAAGTAGTGAAAATGTATAATGAATCATCTTAAAACTGAGCAGGAAACTACTGTGAGAATGGCACATGCAGAACGAAGCTGGAAAATTAAGGCCAGACTGGGAATCCAAACTCCAAGATCTCACCAAGGCAGTAAACACRGGAGTAATTTGCCAAGCAAGGTCGTTAAGGAAGGAAAGCTTGGATAACTTGTGGGGAAGACAGATGTTCTGTACTTGGGAGAGTGGAGTTAAGGTTTTACTGGCACTTCAGGGATACAGAGAGGAGATAAATGTAAAAGGCTTGTTGGACCAAGGACACTTTTCCTTTTTCTGTCCAGCAACGCCTGTTCAGCTCCTGCCTCTGATGATGTGCTGTTCCAAAGACAAGCACAGGTCAGGGGAGGACAGTTCAGGCAGGAGAGCAGAGCCAAATGAGGTCTCAGTGCAAACCCACTGAAAGGAAGAGAAGAAAGCAAGTTGTGTCAGGGACGAGTTGGAATTGATTTGTCATTGTGCTGCAGTTAGRCAACACTCTCTCTCCAAATTAAGGATGCAGCATATAAAAAATGTCAATAGCTAAAACCTGTCACCTGGAGAGTTTTTTTCCAAGACCAGGGACAGGGAAGGAGCTTTTTTTTCCACCTCCTTCCTTTGGCAGTTCCTAAAAACGTTTTTAATGAGGGGTTCAAACGGGTTATGGAGAGAGTGAAAGATGCTCAGGCAGATAATTACATTCTTCAGAAACCCATTAACTGAAAGTTGGAGGGAGGTGGAGGGCAGATGACAGCAATGGCCATGTCCCATGACAGGTGGGAGAGGACGAAGGCAGGGAATACCAAGTGGAATTTGCCAGAATAAACCCTGTGATCCTGTCACGTGGGAATGTGCTCAACTCAGCACCAAGAACAAAGCAGTGAAGTCTGTCACAGCAGCTCTCTGTGCCATGGGGATGAACCATCATGAAAAGAGAGATTTTGGTMAAAGGGAACAGAAAAAATAACTGTCTTTTCTTTTTATTTGCTTATTTTTGTTTTTTAAGGAAAGTTCTTGTATGCAATGGAAGGGAAAACTGGGGGGTGTCTAGAGCTCACCTGCACTACCTGATGAGGCAATCAACATTGTCCCCAAACCACAAATGATTGTAGTTCCAGTTATTATTGGTCACTTCACAGGAATATTTTGTGTTTGAAGCCCTAGAGAGCAATCATCTCTAAGTAAATCCTAAAGAGCTCTTTCCATACCYCCCTGTGACCAGAAGCTGATATTTGACAATAACATTTGCTCGATTTTTATTTTCATTTCATAGGTGGTTTTCCCCCCCCTCAGAGAAAACAATCATATCCCTTAGTCTCCCTACAGTCTTCTCTCTTTTATTATCTGAACTGCAGATCAGGACCATTTTTTCAGTTTCTATTTCATATTTTTAGGGGAATTAACTACAACTTTCAGTACTGATCWCTTTGAGCCCATGACCTCCTTCACACTTGTCCTGTGGAATGGATATTTCTATGCCCATCTGGTTGTTYGGTGCAGAAGGAGCCATAAAAGTGCAAACATTCTCTGAGATACCAAATTTCACACTTTTCTTTTAGTTTTGCCCTCATGGAAACTCGGGACAGCAGGCTGGGGGTTGCATTAGGCTGCTCCTTTTCCAGTTAAAACTCTCACTACCAAGGCTTAGAAAATAAGACTTGAAGCTCCAGGATTCTGGGTTTTTTCCCAGATCTCCTCCCTACCTATTTTCTCATCCATCCCTAAATATTATGGGAAGAGTCATCATTATTTCTTGCTGTTCTTGGTGTCTTATTCAGATTCTAGCTTAGATTTCTCAGCCCACAAATCAATTTTAAATCTCCATCTCAAAAGACCAATAAATCTACTATTTTGTGCATTCTGGCTCTCATCTCTCATCTCTCCTCATGGGCTTTCTTGCTATTTTCACTCCATTTTATACTTCCCATCAAAGCTGTTCCCATCCTGTCCTCCTTATTGCCTCTCTTCCAGGTTTGCCTCCTCATTCTCTGCTCGTTTTAAATAAATTTCTCCCTATAACACAATTCTTTCAGCAAAGCTTTCAGTGATGGTCCCACCCACGTGCCTTAATCAAAGCCCCATTGAAGAGTGTGGAAAGGTTTTAATGGACTTTGGATCATGGATTAGAGGTGGTGGTCCCTGAGGTTGCCTTTGTGTTCCAGTCTGTGGAATAAGCTTTGGGAATATTTAGTGAATCTAAGTTAGTTTTCTTCCTGAAAACTAAATTTTTTGGTGTGTTTAAAGTACGCCCGCTATTTAACTCAATGTAACTGGATGTATTTGTTAATTTAATCTGAAAAGGAATAAATCTTGGGTAATGYTCAAACCCAGAGATTGTCTAAATAAGGAAAGGATTGAAAAGAAAGGARAACACCAGGAAAGTAAGGGATTGAGAGCTTCCTGGAGACAAGAAGCAGGTATAGCCAAATGCTGGAGCTGAGGATTATTTAAAATTCCTTTGACCAGTGTACTTCTTTGTGAGATGGATCAAATACTGTTTCTATTAGATGACAGGGGTTCATTTCCTTTCCTTAGATAAACACTTTAAGGTGCCAGACTCCTCTGTGAGATGATAAATGACTTCCTAGACGTCATCATAAAGGAAGTTGTTCCTTATAACTGTTCTAAATCTGTTACATATCAAATTTCCTGTGCATGGCTGCCCCTCTGCGACGCTTTCCAAACTGTATTTCACAAATGCACGGTGTGTCTCRTAACACCAAGACACTCCTTTTCCAGCTCCATCTCTGGCCCTGTTCTCAAAACACAGGAGGTCATGGATTGGATTTAAAAGTTAGCATAACACATCCTGCCTACCTCGAATTACCAAAAATACACAACCTGGATGGGTGATTWATGAATTTCTAATTACAGACAGGACTGCTCTGTTTCAGTTCAGCCTGGTGAAGCTTGAGAGCAGCTGAAATCTGCTTATTTCAGTGATAGGAAATTCAGGAAGAAGGTTATTGCCCTCTTTGTTTTGGAAAATGTGGACAGTGGTTTATATGTCCTACTGGAAACAACAATAGAATCTGAGATTGTGCTTGCACTCATGTACTTTCAGATTGCCTGATAGACCAATAAATATCCTGCCAGGCCTTTCGGGTCTTCACCCATTTCCACTGGCAATAAATTGTTAAAATAAGCCTCTCTTTTTGTGGCACTTGACATTTGAAACCAAGTGCTCGCTGTCAGAGCGTGTRTTGTTATCAAATTAATTTCTCCATTGTCATAAAAGAAAGTTGCAGAGTCACAGAAAAGCAGAGCAATTGTGACAACTGTGTAAGCAGAGGTACAAATACCTGAAGTCTCTGTGGTAGTTCATCACCAGATACTCTTTAGCTTGAGATTTGAAGCCTGTGTCTGATAAGCATCTCTTTTTAATTGAATATTTTTCTTAATTCCCAGTCTCGCGACACATGAGGGACATGTTTCCTTGACACTTGTTTGAGCCCCAGCCAGTTTTTTTTTTCTCCTGTCACTGGATCTGTGTTCCTGACAATGTCCTTGGGTGCTCCAAGATTCAGGTGGACTTCAGGTGCCTCAAATTTCCATCACCAAAAAGTCCTGAAAGACAAACACAACTCATGTGACCTTTTCTTCCAACTCCCAAATTATTCCAGTTTTCATAGACCCCTGCTCTTGGTCTGATTCTGTAACCCCCTCATCAAACAACACAAGTTTTTAAAACTGCTTTCTCCATTAACGAGTTCACAGGCAATTAACTCAAAGCACTAAGACTTAAGCTTGTGGTGACCTGAGGCACAGAGGCAATCCCATGGAAGGCAGAAACTGGAATTGCTTGCATTACATAAATGTTGGGAGAATGTTTCAGAACAGCTGGAACAGCAACAAATGAGTGTGGGATGGTGAAAAGGCACAAGTCCTTGACACATGGATTTGTGTTGTGGCTTTTGTTTTAGCTTTAGAGATGTTTGGGATGTGGTCATTGGGATGTGGCCTAGTGATGAATCTGAAAACCTTAGAAAATAATAGTTCAAGTTACTCCAGGCTGGTGCTTATTTAGCAACCTTTGAAACACTGAAGATATTAAATCCCAGTCTGGTTTGATCAGGAAAAGCTGAGCAAAGAAAAAAGGGAGTTAGTGCAGAAAAACACTGAGCAGTACTGGCATCTACCCCAGGATATTGTGGAATCATTAAACAGGAGGGTTGAGAGTCACCCCTCTGAAATAAAATGGTGCAATCAAAGCACTTGTTCTTGCACTGTAGAGACCACATTTTAACACGAGGATACCTGCATGGATGCATGCAACAGCCCCAGATTTAGCCCCACACAGATAAAACCAGCTCCAGCACTTTCATGCACCTCCCATCTCGAGGAGAAGCATTAATTTTTCTGCACCTATTATTTTACTAAAGGCCTCAGCAGAGAGGAAAAGACAAATGTGTGATTCGTGTTCCAAAGAGTGCTATCAACCTTTTAATCCACAGGTGAACTTTTGAGAGGTAAATTGCAATTGCATCGATATAAATGTCGGTTTGTCTATTATCAGAATAGGATTTTTAATTGTTTTGGTGACTTCAGTTTTTTTGCCTAGCAGAGGAAAGAAAATGATTACCCAGTTCACATGGAAAATGGGCAGCTTCAGCATTTCTTTAGTGGGAATTCAATTCCCTGGAAAAATTCTTAGGCTCRGTTTGTGTGGACTATTTACGACACTGACTTAGCAAAGCTGTGCCTTCAAATCCTCATTTTATTGGAGAGAATAAAATACCCACGGTTCAGTATCAGATGGTACAACAACTCATTTTCCAGTGAGTTTGAGGAGCAATTCCTTTGTCCCTGCTGTCTCTCTTAGTCTGCAGGACACTGCCAGGATGTACATTCCCAGGCACAATAAAGGTATTTGAATGCAGATATTTGACCTGAGCATAACAGTATCCTCAGGGAAAGCCTCGATGCTTCAATCACCTGAAGAGATTGGTAGCTGTAAGATCTATTCTCTTGTGGAATCATCGCTTGGATGATGGAAGATCAGGAGACAGTTCCAGTGATATGCAATGTTTGTAATGATGTTACTGTAGCCAGTAATTATTTGCTGCATTTATTTATTCTCCTTAGTCTGTCAGCCTTCAGAGAGGTGATTAGTATTGGTTTGGAAATCTTGGCCTCCTTTAGCTTTTACCAGTGAAAAGTCCTTTTTTATTCCTGCTGTACCTCCAGTCAATCCTTCAGCATGTCCCTGAGAAGATCCTGCTTTCCTCCTTCCAGCTYAACCAGGCTGCCACGGGCTTGGTTCTTCAAACTGGAGACATCCTCAACATCAATTTTCACTTCATCTTGATTTTCACCTCACTTAGAGAGCCTGAAAATGTCAAGGTGTCTGAGAGCGCAGCCAGGACCCTGTGACTAAGACTGGCCCTATATTTCTTCATTTTCACACTGAATGGGCAGTGCTTTAGCATTGCCTTTTCTTCTCTATTTTGATTATAAGCCCCCTGGCAGAGACAATTTTTCTGGGCTGGAGTAGAAGAGTGACTTCTTATCTCTGCAGCTCCCGGGATGAGAGGGTATTAGATGAGGACGTTTTCTTACACCATAATAACTCCAAAAAATTTACTTTGATTTGCATGTTTTGAAGATCTGGCCGTCCCCATCAAAGATTCCTCYGGTGATGAATTGTAGCCCCGGGCTCAGTACAGAAAGTGCAGAAAATGCCTTTCCCCAAGAAGCTGTCAAGGAAAACTCTCCCTAATGTGACCTTGCCTGTGAGCCTGGATGTACTCCAGCACAGGGGAGCCCTTTGAATCCAAAATGTATATAAACACAAGTACACAAATCCAGTAGCAATACAGAGCTGAAAAAAAAATTAAAAAAACTCAGGACATTGTCTTTGCATTAAGAGCWCCAGAGAAGGAGAGTTTCTGGTGGCTGCTCTGCCTAAAATGGGAAGCAGTGAGCAGGAGCAGCACTTGGAAGGAGGCACCACGACTGGCTGGAGCCTTGGGCTGTGTGATGGAGCACCAGAGATGCTGACAAGCCACGGGGCAAGCCGAGAGAGAGGCTGCCTCCTGCTGCATCCCATCTGATAGGGCTGGGTTGGAAATATCCTTCATTTGCAGTGCTGGAGATAAGGCCTCTTATTTATGAGAGTGAAAATTCCTCTGGCATGGAGAGGAAGCACCTCGGCGTCTGCCCTGAAAGGCATCGAGGTCTCTCTCAGTGCCCTGGGAGGGATTAAACACAAACATCTGCTAAGTCTGCTGCCACGAGAAATCCATCTGGGCTTGTGCCTTCCCTTCTTGCGTGCCCACACGGAAAATATATTCCACGTTTAAGCATTTACTCAACACCAGACAGGATGTAAAATAATAATGCTTAGAAGGGAGAGAGAAAAAAAAAAAAAAAGTCTGTATTTCCGGCTGGCTTTATTCACCGACAGATCTCCCGCACTGCAAAATGTATCAAATGCTTCCCTTTTGAAAAAAATGATGTAGATAATGRCTGGCTATTAGCACTAATTGTACCCTGTGATGTTTGGGAAAACTCAAAAGAACAGCCAAGAAAAGCCGAGGAATCACTACAACAATTGATTTAATGAAGTGATAAGGTGCATACAATACTCTCCGCTTGCAAGTGAAAGGACACCTCTGCTGGTTTTGATTTGTTGCCAGGAGTAATAAAAGATACGACAGCTAAGGAAATACAAAAGCAATCAAGAATGCAACCTATCTTCATGATCGTTTTCCTGAAATAAAACACCTTGGGAAATACAGAAGCACTGGGCTTAAAGTAAAAAAAACAAAACAACCCAACTTGTACATTGGTTTGGATATTGCTGCATGCAGAAAAAAGGAACGGGAAATGATTTTTCCATACATGGTTATAAATCGCATCATTTAAAATCGTTTGACTAAAATCATATGATGAAAATTAAAGGTGGTGACAAAATTTGAGCACCAGACACTAAAACCCGGGAACATTAACAGAAATGGATTTATTTATTTCCCCGTGGCARAGATGAATGACCCCAGGAACTGTAGCTGTACTTCTCACCTGTTCAGCTGCCCTTTTTTCAAGGCTCACTATTAGTTTCACCAAAAAAAAGACACTTCAAACCCCCAAAACGTTTTGATTTTTGCAGATGGTTTTTCTAGCCTAGTTTTGGGGAGGGTGCCCTTTTGATTGAATATTTGCATTCTTCATTCTCTTTATTTCCCACAAAGAAGAACTCACAGCACTCCTGGAAATAATTTTGCAACATTCAGTTTGTAAATTCTGCCAGGTGAACAATCACTTCTGATATGTTTTGATGCATCTGCCTTTGCCTCTTTTCACACCAGGCCCTAAAATATCACAGTAGGCCCTGCCACCATGCCAGAAAAAGCAGTTACAGCATTTTTAGCCATTAATTGTTYGGCTCATTCAAGTCCTTATGTAAAACTCCCATTTCTAGGAATTGCATCCAAAAGTTCACATGTCTGAAAGGTTATTAAATATTAATATTGGGAAAAGGAAGACTGTTCTCTCTTCTTCCTCTTCTAAACTCCTCTTTTGATTTACGGCTTTCTGTAGACCCAAATGTAAATAGTGTCACAGCAAATAAGTGTTTAGTGTCTGTGAAGTTTATTCCATTTGGGTYCTTAAGTCTGAGTTATAATGCAGATAAATTAGTGGCCAGTGAGTGTTGTTTAATTATCTGGAAGCCTTRTCATTGACAAAGTGACCCGTGCTGGCTTTTCTTGCCGGGAGGAATTGAAGTTGTTATGTTAAAGTCTGGACAATTTGATGTAAATATTTACCCACTCAATAAAGAGGTGTTAAAGCTAATTCAGCCTCAGGATGTTAACTCCTGGAGATCACACAAGTYCCCATGGGGAGCCAGCTTCAAGGTCCACAGGGAAGCTCCAGGTCCTGCTGTAGTAAATGAAAAGATGCTCCAACAAGGTGATGATAAGGAGAAGTTTGGGCTTGGTCATGTCATGCCTTAAGTTTGAGCTTTCATGTTCTTCAGATTCTGTGCTGCCCAAGGGTGCAGTTCTGAGCCTCACATTAAGTGCTGGTGAGCTCTCTTCACAAAGTAAGTAGACAAAACAAATCCTTTTCCTGCTGCACACCAAGGACAACTTTCAGGCCCAAAAGCACAAACAAGGCTGGGCTGAAGGGAGGAACAAGAAGGATGGGACCTCACAACCTGAAGCTGTAACTGGACAATTAAACCCCAATATGCAAATAGACCAAAACTTGAGGCCTGAAAACGTGAAGGTCAACGCAAAGAGGTAGATCTTGATGCCCCACAACCCATCTGAAATGCTCTAAAGTTTTCTGCCTGGTTTCTGCCTGTGTGTGTCCTCTAAGCCTTCCAGCATGTGGGTAATGCACCAACAAGTCCCAAAGCACCCTGGAAGGCCATGCCAGGTGGGATGTGCTGCCTTTCCTACCACGTCTCCTCAGGAATTCCTGTCCTGGCAAGCCCTGGGATGCTCTTATTCTGCGCGTCAAGTTCAACCAGCACGTGGAATGAAGCTGGAAAATTAAGGGCAGACAGGTTCCCAGACTGAGAAAATACACCAGTTCTTGATTCAGTTCGTGTTCGTCCTGAAGTGGAAGATGAAGGATGCACTCAGTAGAAATTTGGGTTTAGGGGTTAATTTTGCTCCCTCGTTAATTTTGCGACACAAAACGCACTTTTCACAAAGACATCGAAACCATAAATTGGCATGACCAGGGACAAGTTAATTTAGCTCTTAGAGGATCTGGCTCCACGTGTCTCAGGCTGTCCATTCTGTGACACTTTCTCTCCCTTTTTCCCTGGCTGTTATCTCCCTTCTGTCTCTCCTCGGCCGCAGGAGGGAAACCAAAGGCTCCGACCACCCACGGGGCCTCCTCAGCAGCTGTAAAACAAAAAGTGCCAAGAGCCAAAAAATGCCTTTTCTCCAGCAGTGCCATGTCCAGTGGCTGGGCCTTGGGGTGGCATCGGGGACCAGGTCTGGTGTCAGCCAGGGAATTTCTTTTAAAATGCAGGAGGAAAACGTCCTTGCCGTGCTTCTCTCAGCCGGGGTGTTTCCTCTGGGGAATTTTCTACCCGGTAGGATGTACAAAAAGAGGATTTTTTTGGAGGGGGGTGGGGGGGTGTGTGTGGGTTTGTTCTCTCTCCAAGGCCCAAATGACTCTAGTTGAGAGTTCTKAGGGCTTTATGGGAAAACAGCCGTGGCCCACCTTGGCTTTTATGGGAGAGGAAGAATGTGAATCAAAAATTAAATCCACATAACTTTGTGGGTGGCCTCCCCTGCTGYGCAGAATATCTTTGTGTACACTCATGTCTGCCGTGACTTTGAGAAAAAGGCCCTCKACTTGTATGGCAACAAACTCGTAAGTCAGAGTGTTTACGTTCCTGAGCACTATATCATATTTCCTGACAGACTTAATGAAACAAATTAAGCAAAACTCCACACAGATTCCTGCGTTCACAGAAAACTTTGCAGGATTCTTGCAGCTCCTGGTTGTGGTGGTAGCTGAGTGTGCTGAGCCTTCTTTTCCATTTGCTAAAAAAATCATAAGCTGCCTGGCCTAGCCTTGACATTTTTTTATCTTGAGGAACGGAGGATTAGGTTAAAATACTCTTTAAAACTACATCCCGCTTCTCTCAGCTGCTCCAAAGTCAGTTTTCAGAGTGACCCAAAGGATTGGTCAGCTTCATGGGGACCTGACAAGTGTTTAAAGTTAAGAAAATGATTGATGACAGGGTAGTTTGAACACACATTTTCCTGACTTGGGTCATGAGGCGAACGAATCACTCAATTCATTCAGGGAGAAAGCTGCAAAAGCATAAATATACAAATGTTTGCCATGCTGGGTTATTAATGTGGTGTYCTCCAAAGAGATATCAACAGGTCTCAGGGATGCCAGGGAAATGTGTAGAGCAGAGCTCATTCACAGGAAACAGGGCWGCACTTATTTGATATTTCTGACCTATTTTGAAACATAAAAACAACAAAGCATCCATATTTACAACTAAAGAAAAAGAGTTTTTACAAAATACAAGTGGATCTTGACCTTCCAGCTGTTTTTTCACGYCCATTTAATGCAGCTTTAGGCTGGTTACACGTTCACTTTTTGAGGCAAGGCACCACGGAAGACATTTCAGCATAGAAATGGGAAAATGTTGCTCAGGAGAAACATCCACATTTACCTAATCACCTTTTTGCAGCCAAAACTTCCTTCAGGAAGGGGCCTCAGGAAGTTCCTCACCCATGGAGTCCTGGKGACTGTAATGGAATGGGCAGATATGAGTAACCAACCCCAGGGTGTAAAGCCAGCTTAGAAACCAGCCTGTTACTATTATAATTCTTCAGTTTCTCATTTAAGAGTTACRTATTCATGCAAATTTCCTAAGGTATAAAAAATTTCCAAGATTAAAACTGTGTGCAAATTAAGATTATGCCATCAATTGTATACATAGACTATGATTAATGTGCTATGCTGCTCTTAAAAAAACCCCAATGTTTTAGATAAAATGGAAGTTGAATATTTGGATCTTAAAATATGGATTTTCAAAGATACCTTACCCCAGTTTTCTGTTGATATTTTTTTATATATATTCATTACTTGATTTACTTCCTAAAAGTTGAATTCTGCCCCACTCCAAATTCTCTAATATTTGTCTAACAAAAAAATTAACACTCTGCTGAAAATTTGTTGAAAACACCGACCAAGAATATCCTGCCTTTCAAAAATATTCCTCCAGAATCAACCTGCATCTCACAAAAAAAGAAACAATTGGATTCTAAGCTATGCACAGTTCCAAAAGCTTACTCTCAAGCAYCCATTTTTAGAAATACAGAACAATTCCTCCGGCTTTTTAAATAGCTGAGACTTAATATGCCATAAAAATATACTGTAAATATTTCTGTCGCTGGAATGGTGTCTCTGTTGCCACAAGGAGTTGCTAGGATATTATCTGTGTCAGGAAGTTTGTTGTGCCTTCATAAAGGAAAACTAACAGTCATTTTGATGCATTATGCAAATAATATCCTGTTTTCKCAACAGATTCCTTTGCAGCAATCAAAATAAAAAAGCTCCCAGCCTTTGGGCAGATTTCTGTGCTCTGCTGTCAGCTTCCCTGCAAGGAATAATTCCATTTCTCCTACAGTGATTACAGGAGTAAATAAACCTGTGCCTTACTGAATTTAGTGTTTCAGATCATACTGCAGACACATCTCAGCCTTTCAAACTCAGAAACAGGAAAAATGTTTAAAATGTTTAAAATAAATGGGGTTTATCACCAAAATTATGTTTAGAAATGGCTAAACTGACACCTCTGTTTTACTGATGGTTGTTAAGTATGATGTGTTTAATAGAGGAGCAAAGTGATGAAGCTCATCACTGTAAAAGCAAAAATTTGGCCGCAAAACTTCTCTGGCCCCCTTGTTTCTGGTACCTCAGAACAACCTGTGATAGAATTAAACATTCCTAGAGTGTAATAAAAAGAGGAAGTTGTTTTCTCTTTAAGACACAATTTATGCTTGACTTGTCTTTGAAGTTCCCAAGGTGGTTTTGTTGGGTTTTCTTCAATATATGAAGGAAATCACTTCAGTCTAGCTCAACTCTAGGCAAGCCACAACTTGGCTGGGCTGGGTTTGGACTTTGCTGCTGATTTAGGTGTTGTTTTAAAGGGTCCTTTAATTCCTCCCTCATTCCTGGMCATCATTTTGTTCTTTGTTTGAGCAAGGACTGAATGGAGGTTAAAGCCTCCAAATCATGGCTMCAGTTCCTTGTCAGAGAAAACACCAACGTTGGTCTTTGATTAAAGGTATAAAATATAAATTTTAGGCCCCAAATCCAACCAAATCTGCTTCATTTTTTGRAGTTTAGCAAGCCTTTAGGCTGGTGTTAATTGTTTGCATTGCCTGGTGGTGGTCAGAAGTGCACCAGAACATTCAGTGCCCCGTTTGTGACCCAGCAGGGCCAGGAAATGTCAACGTGATTGTGAGGAGCCCTCGGGAGATCTGGGAATTCCAGGCCAAAGTTATTCAAACAAGGGGATTTGGTGGGGTCTGTTTCAGTTTGACTCATTCCTGGTTTGGGTTTTTGACTGCCATTGAGAAATGGAAAGGATGAGAGGAAGTGTTTTCCCGAGAAAATCCAAGTGGAACCTGTGGTAAACCCGGTTTTACCCAGCACTGGATTTAAGGCTGAGCAGCAGCACAGTCAACTCCTTAAATTCGTTCTTTAGCCAAAGGGAATTATGAAGAAGAATCTGACATCTTCATGAGATTTTTTTCTTAATTATGCAACAGCAAGATAGGAAAAATAAAATTCCTGACTCAAAATACATGTCCTAGATGGTTTTCAGTTTTATGTCAGGTGTAGAATATTATTCTAAACCTGACAATATATGGCAATATACGACTAATATCGATTGGTAAATTGGAATTATTTGGGTTTTAAAGCCACTGTGCAGGATCCCCTTCAGCAGTGAAATAAAGTTAAGGATGAAAAAGAGAAATTAATCATTAAAACACTCTAAATTTATTTAGCATTTATATCACTGATATATTTGCAAAAAAAAAAAAGTTAAATATGGAGCATTTATTTTAAAATATGCATAGGAATAAGGATGGGACTCTGAAGCACTCACAGGTCCACAAAGCTATTTTTCTTGTATTCAAGTCTTAAATTTTAGTGAGGTGGTAGCAGGATTGGATAAAATATACATACTGCTGTATTTAAGCAAAATATTAAATCACAGGCAGGGAAATGAAGTACAAAAATAGATATTTACTATAATTCAGATGGAAAAACAGTTCCCATTTGCAAAGCAGTTTGAACACTACACATGACCACATCATTATTGTAGCACAGTTCACACAGCATATAACTAATTTTAGCTGAGAATATTCCAGACAACTATGATTTTGTAAGCCTAAAGGTTTTTTAATGAAATCATTTAACTTGAAGASTTTGAGAACAGAATGCATTTTGAAGGATTGAAGTGAGGCATTAATAACAAAATCATGCCGATTTTGATTTTCAGGGAGTCTAAGCATTTCACCACTGCTGGTTCCCACACAGCACCACCCATTGCTTTTAAATGAATGACCTGCTTTTCATGATGGAAGGAATGAAAAACAGAGGAATAACTTGGGGTTTTCTTCAGCTCTCCTGGCAAATAGAGGTGCATTTCAGCTGTTCACCATTTAGCTGCTCTCAGCAATTACTAAACACCATCCCCCAGCTCTGTTTACCTGATATTCTCCTTMTACCAAGATGGCTCAGCACCTTAATTTTAATTTAAAATGTGTGAAATCTTAATCTGAATCCTCCCATTTCCCTAAATGGCTGAAACAAGCGTCCTGGTTTCTGGTGACACCAATTTCCATTAAAACAAAAAAACCCGAAACTCTGACATCTGCTGAGGGGCAGAAGGACCTGACTGACCTTTTTGTAGTGGAAGATGTGTTGATCCTTTCTGAAAATGGGAATCCACTTGGAGAGCAAAGAGTGTCAGCACAAACCTTGGTTTTGTTTTGGTACAGTGTCTGCAGCACAGTGAGAGGGACTGCAGCTCATCAGCAGATTAGAAAATTTCCAAAACACAGCTCTGTGCAGTCTTTTTTAAATTAAGTAGATACACATTCTCATTTCCTTAGGGAAATGCACTTAAAAGGAGGTCTCTGTGCAGTGGGAAGAGAAGGGCAATTTCTAAGGCTCAGAAGAAGGAGGAGAGGGAATAACAGCTGCCACCTAAGCTTGAAATGGAATTTTCCTGTGTGGAAGTTTGCTGTTAGATTTGTTGAATCACAGGTTTCTGCTTTTGGGCAAAAGGATTTGCTGTGGGGTAAAAAACTTCTGTATTTATGGGGTGATTTGAAAGCAGACTCAATGCCAGACTCTCCTTCTGCCCCCCTRGGTATGTGTGTAACTGTTTAGGAGTGAACAACAGGGACTAAATGCAGGAATCCACACCTGGACAACAGTTCTGTCAACATTTTAACTTCAGTGAGGAATCCAGGCTGGTAATTTTATCTGTCATGGATGTGAAGTCAAAATCTGTGTGCTGTGTAAAGTTCTGACAGCAAAATATAAAACCAGATTAAGTTTATCTAATTTCACGTTTTCTCACTGTCTAAAGAGGCAGACTTACCAAAAAAAGAAAAAAGTTTAGTAGCATTGGTGAACCTGGATGAGGTTTTGAATTCCAAAACTGGCTTCTCTTCCAGGCTTGGGAAAAAAGGTGCAAATCAATGTGCAAATCTTCAACCCTGGCCAAAACTCAGTCCTGACCAATAGATGTAAAACAGCCTCATGCCAGAGACTCAACCTGAGTTCCCCCTGTTCCTGGTCCTGCATGTAGATAAATACACTTTGTTAGAGGTCTGTGCACCACAGAATTTCAAATCCAACTAGGCAAAACACAGAAAGTAAGCAAAACTCCTTGTTTTCCACATGGGGAGTGGAAACCCAGCTAAAGACCTGTTTAAGCTCATGCAGGAACCTTGTGCTGCACCTGAGAAGTGAACTCCATTTTCCTGAGTCCCCACTCATTTCTCAAAATTAAAGAAATAAAAGGAAAGTTTTATTGGCAGATGACACTGATGATGCCCAAATATGATTGGGGTTTCTGAGAAGGTTCAGTCTAAGCAGACCAAAAATAGAGAAAGATACAGGCACAGAGAGATGATAAAGTGAATCATGTATTATGTGAATGACAGGAATTAGGTCCTCTGAGTACACGTACCCTGCTGTCCTTTTTTTCTTTTTCCCTGGAACTTTTGCTGCACTTTTGGGATTCCTTGGAGAACCAAGACATGGAAACTCCCATGRAGCAGCACTTCAAGGACAGCATAAGAATCTTGAGTAGCCTGAGCACAAAAAAAGGTTTCTTACAGTTTCATTCTGAACACTGACCATATTTTACACCCACTTTCTACAGATTTGATTATTTTAATTCAGCCCATCTGTACTGTAAAGCAGCTCCTTCAYATGCACTGTTTTCTGGAACTTGGCTGTTTTCAAAGCACAGCTCATCTCACGTGACAGAAGTCATAAAACCTTTTATTTTATTGCCCTTGGTTAAAGGWCTTACAACTGGTCAGTCAAGCCTATAGCTTGCCTTGACTTTAGAAATGCTCCTGGACTTTCAAGAGCATCCCCCAAGTATCAGCTGCTGTTCAAAACAAAGAAGAAACATCTTTGGCCAGGGTGATGCAGGGTCTCCCCTGGCGTGGTGGAGCTCCACAGTGAGGGTAAATCTCACCTCCTTGCACGTCTCCCCATCTCCTGGTGATTTCCCAAGCAGCTGGGGACCATCCTAAATGTCACAACCCTCCAGACAAAGTTCAGGGAGCACGTCTGGGATGTTGATCTTTCCCTAATTTACGTGCAGAGCTCTTTGTGCTTTTATGCACAAATGAGTGGGGAGGGCGTGTTGTAGGACACACTCCACTGTTCCCACTTCTCCCACTGGCAAGGAGAGGAGGGAGCAGGCACATGGCAGATGGCAGCCCTGTTGTTAAACACTGCTGAAGGGCATTGGGATGAAGCAGKGCTAAATGGGGTACAGGAATCCATGGAAAAGCTGTGTTTCTACCTCAGAGAAACGAATCCCGCCCGTGCCACTGACTCACACGCCCAGGCCAGAGGCTCCGCAGTCAGAAAATGAGAAAGAAGAGACCTCAGAAGGAAATAGATGTCAGGGTAGTCATTTTCTCATAGGACTTTTCCTGGCAGCTGGGGATGGTGGCTCTGTGACAACACGTTGGAGTTTTGAAGGGGGATTCCTCCGGAACGGAAACGTCCTCACAAGGACAATTTCCCCGGCCGTGCTCAGTCCTGTGGGAAACTCTTACCCTATGACGAGTCCTTCTAAACTGGATGGGATTTATATTTATTCTGAAGTTGCCTTTTATTTTTGGCAACTCCCCCACTGCTGGCTTGACATCTCAGAAACGAGACCCTTCAGATTCTCAGAAGCCAGAAATGCTGCTGACAAAACTAATTCAGAGCYGTCCTCATCAGCTCCACTCACTTGATAAAGTTTTGTTTCCATTCAGTTATTCCCTCCTCTGCTAATTCTGGAACAGTTTTGGTGCACACAAAAGTAATTAAGACCATGTTGCTGGACATACATAATCCAAATTAAGAGAAGAAAAGACCCATCTGCTTAACCTGATTCTAGTTCATAACATTTGGGTTTTGCTTGTTAACACTAGAGATAGGTGCTGAATAAACCTTGTAAAACAACCAAAATTCGGGGATATAATTCTGAATGTACTTTGTTAATTTTGGGGTACCTTAGATTTGTGTCTAGAAGATTTTATTCACTCCCCTAAATTTCAGTCATAATTTATCTCAGTTATGTCTGTAATGGCTCCTGGGGCATTGAGCTGCTTGTTATAGGGTTTTTTTTCCCCCTTCCCCTGCAGATGTTGCAATCTCAGTCTGAGACCTAAGAACGAGCCTGGATTCATTTCTAATTGCACAGCTTCACGAGAAAGAACAGACTTGCCAGTTTGTTCAGTGTCTCCAGTGATATTTCTTAATTTCATTAATCCCTGGAACTCTATTAATGTGAAGTGTACTCATGTAATAGACCATTATGATTATGTGCAGTGTATGGAGAGATTTTCAGATCAATATTTTCTTTTTACTGGTTGTTCCCATTTGGCAGGAATGACCAAGGGKGAAATCTSCCTCTCCTGGATGGAGCCATCCCACACACTGACACTTTTCCAGAYATTCCAGACAGAAGCACAACCTAAGATTTTGCTATATTTTGTTCTCCACTKGACCCATAAGTCCTCCACCCTCTCACCCAAGGGTGAGAATTTGGTGACTGCATGTGTTAAATTCCCCACCAGACTCTTTAGTTGCATTCAGTACCAGCTACAGGAAAAGCTGACAGACAGAAAAAATAAAGCACTCTTTTAAAATATGGASTTCAATTCTCTCCAGAGTGATAAAGGGTGGGTTAGGTGCTCAGAGTTTAGATTTCAAATTTATTCCAATGGACACGTAGTCTGAATTTTTCTGTTRCAGATGTGTTTTCTCATGCCTGTCAGTAGTAAAGAACAATTAAAACCAGATAAAATCATTGAACTATCCTTTCTACTGCAGTTGAACTTGGAAAAACAATTATCCATTTTGAATTTTCAAAAGGTTAAAGATTATTTCTGTTTCATTTTTAAAGTTGTTGGATTTTTTTGTTGTTGTTGTTTGTAACAATCTTGAATTACTTGGCAATCTCAGGCACTTACAGAGCCAGATAATGTCTAGTACTAAAAACCTCTTGGTAGATCTGACACCCAAAAAAACCCACCCAAAAACTGGGAATTTTTAGGGAAAAGACAGTCTTTCACTTGGTCAGAGCATGCCAAAATGTCTCTGTTTGGGGTGACCCCAGATTGTCTGTGAGGGGGATAAAAAGTGAATAAATTCCAATGCCTTGTACAGGGTTCTGAAGACTGTGAACTTTCTCCTTTTACAGTGAATTTCCACAGGCAGASCCCTCTGTAAAAATCTGTAAAAATCCTGATGCATTGTTACAGCCCCTCTGCTCTCAGCAGAGTCTGTTTGGGCAAATCACCTCTCCTCAATCTTCCACAATTCTTTTTTTTTTTCCTGAGTTCCACTTTTACATCTAAAACATTTGGGACACACTCATCTCAAGACATCCCTACTTTTTGATAATTTGAAGCAGAGTTGCCACCCAACTCCTAGGCAAGCAGTGGCAGGTGTGGTGGGAGGTCGACTATAAATAATAAATCAAYAATAAATGCCATTAATGGGGTGTTTATTAATTACTGATTTATTAATTAACTGGGGGAGTGAGGCGATGATCTATGTCTGAGCACTGTGGGCCAGCACAAAGCTTTTAAATGCTTAAGTTTAGGCTAAGATTGCAACAGATAACCAGCCTGGAAGATGGGATGCAGAGCAATGTGAGAATTCTGACACAGCCTAGACTTCCAGTCACTGAATATTGCGTAATCTGAGATAAACAGAAATCTTTGTTGTGAAGCTTAACAAAAAAAACCCCTCAGGATGGAATGCTTGTTGAACATAATGCTGCCTAATTTCGACCCTGTCAGCTGTAAAATTCATCTCCTCATTAATTTAAAAAAAAAAGTTAAATAAACCAAAGTTTATGAAACATATGTTTGCATTTAAAACTGTTTTGCTGTTCCCCCTGAGAGGACTTTGGAGACATGGCCTGTGTCATAATACCACTTCCATTAAACATTGGAAGCTCGACTTTTTTACAAAAAAATTCACACAAACATTCTGCTCTTAATCCAAACAGAGGGGTTACGAACTGAGCCTTCAAACRGAAACTTTCAATATTTGGCTTCTCAGCTCAGTAGCACCAATCTGGGATGCCAACCAGCGTGCACTGTAATTAATAAKTGTTGTTAAAAAAGGTCCTAAAGGCAGAATACCCAGTGCATATAGCTTGTCTGCTTTTTTCACCAAATAAGGGAACAGGGCATTTCACTGTTTATAATAGCAACATGAAAAACGAGGTTTCAAGCTGTGAAAGAAAACACTTTTAAACTTTTCCTGCCCATTTCCAAGTTTCTTCGACTTCTAAAAAAATTTGAAAAAAAAAAAMAACCCGAAACTGGCTACAAGTCTCTGGCAGATTTATAGAAACCTCCGTTTTTCACTTTTCAAAACACTTTAACAAAGCTCCAGAGATGAACAACACATCACCCAAGTTCTGGCAGCTATGCAAGGATTGTACACACAGCTCCCAAAGAGTAAACAGGCAAAAATCAATTCCAGGGAATGACAGGAAGCGGAACTAATTAAAGACTCCGAAGCAAAGGAGATCATTTTCTAAGACAAACATGTCAATATTTATCACACAAATTGTGAAGTTGGTGCTACAGAGAGTCTGGTGGTATTTATAAACATAGATCTGGCACAATGACATGTTGGTAATTATACAATGAATGTTAATAAAACACATATAAATACTTAAACCCCACACTAGGCAACTCTTAAACTGCTGCTTTAGCCTCTTACCAAAACTTAAACATTAGATGGTGTGACAGCATCCTAAAGTTTTCTTAATGATTTGTTATTATCCCCTCCTACTATTAAAACTTTTGACTTGCTTTTGATCACCCCAGTGAAAGGAGAAAGATCCAAACCCACAAAATCCTCATCACACATCTCTCTTTCCTATGTTTTTMTCACCCTGCAAGCCCAGTAGCTGCTGCTCAGAGCTCCCCTGGGCTCTCCTGGTGATGGTGCCATTCCTACCCAGAGCTGGTTCCCYCTTCATCCTGCTGGAGACTTTCTCGGCACCAGACCCAGGCCACAGCAGCTGAAATACATCCCCAGGATTTTATTCCCTGCTTCTAGTCTGTGTTCTGTTCTGAACCAAAACTTTATGGCAGCAGGTGCTCACTGCCCCAGGAATGAGGGTGATGCCTTAAGTTTTATCTTTCCTGTATTTCAGGTTCTGTGCTGCCCAGGGGTGCAGCTCTGAGCTCACAGTCAGTGTCACTCAGCTCTGCACACAGCAGGGACACAAAACAAATCCTTTTCCTGCTAAAAACCAAGGACAACTTTCAGGCCCAAAAGCACAAACAAGGGTGGGCTGAGGGGAGGAACAAGAAGGATGGGACCTCACAACCTGGAGCTGGAATTGGACAATTAAACCCCAATATGCAAATGGACCAAAACTTGAGGCCTAAAAACATGAGGCCTCATGACTGGTCAGCCATTTTGTGACCATTTTGTGACCATTTTGGGTCCATTTCGTGACCATTTTGGATCCACCCTGGGTGTAGCCTTGCTCAGGCCCTGTCCTGCCCAAGGTGTACCTTAAAGGCCTTTCAATAAATATCTACTTTATTCTCCAGCTCTGTCCAGTCTCTGTTTCAGCCTTCCCAAGGCATCAAGAGCAATGGTGCGCAGTTAGGAGAAAAGGATGTCTTCCTCCACCCTGACAAAAATCCAGAGAATTTTATTTATTTTTATTACTTTTTAATTTATTTTTCTACTATAATTTTTCCAGCTTTGCAAGGCTCAGGGTGATGCTGGTACAGCTCTGCCAGATGAGGTTTTTTTCTCATCAGTTTGATGTTCAAAATCAGCACGGCCACGCACTCCCAGAGTGCTGCAACCACTGCTGGCACCTCCCTTTATTCACAGCCACACTCTTCCAAGGTGAGGAGTGCACRTTTATCAGTCTTGTTTCTAGCACAAAATAAAGGAGTGCACATTTATCAGAGCTTTGTTTTGTTTCTAGCACCGTGTGCCACTCCAGGAGGAGGCAGCTCTTCCCTCTGCCACTGGAAATGGTTTTCTGTGTGCTGGTGCCAAGTGGGAGGAAGTGGGGAGAAGGGATGGGTGGAAGGATGGGCACCAGTTTCATGAGCTCTGTGCACTTCTCCACTCGGGTTAGCAACACTTTTTGATTCCCTGGTGGATTTTTATTATTTATCTACAGTATGTCCAAGGTTCCTTGCTGCTTCTGGGTTTTGCACGTGTCAAATGCATTCAGGAAACACAAATTCCTTTTAAAGGACAGCTCCAGAGCTGATGGATAAAATTCAGCTTTGCAGGCCAAAGTTCCTTTTCCACCTCAATATAAATTGAGTGTTGCAAAATGGAAGGGAAATCTGCAGCACACCTGCACAGCACAGAAAAGAAACAGCACCACGGCTCAAAAGCTTTACTTTTGAGCTTGAGCTTTGCAGTTTGGAAAGGCTAAGGTRCAATTTCTTCCTATTTTTTTTTTATTGTCTTGGGTGGAAATTTAAATGTAACAGCAAGAAAGCCAGGTTGTATTCATCATTTGACTTTATTTCTACTTGGTTGGTTAGTAAGAGAATTTCCTGTCTGCAGGAAAGTTCTGTGCTTTGGAAAGAACAATATATTTCAGGTTGATTGAAACACTACATGCTGTATTTGACAGARTGAATGAAATAAAGTTCAGGAAGTTTTCATTGCTGCCTGAAAGGAAATTTTATCAGACCTGACATYCACGATGTTAGAAGTTTCAGTATTCACAAAGGGCCGTGTTTTAACTTTTCTGACTGATTCCAGCTCAGGCTGCAGTGCCACATCCAGCAGCRTGATTATTTATGGTTTTATAAGTAACTCTTTCCCTTCTTCCGAGCTGCCTCCTGCTCTGGGCCATCACTGWCATGTGTGTTGTCATTGAGAGATTGTTTGAGGAACTGGTTCAACTGAACAAAACCCCAAATCTTATTTTTCTTTTTTTTTTTTTTCCCCTCATCCAGATAAGTTGCCTGGGTTGTTCCTCACAGACTTCCACAACCATGGTTCAGAGGAAGGAGTGAGTGCAGCAAAAAAAGGCCCAGCAGGAAGAGGGATGGATTGAGCCAGAGCTGGCACCAAAAGTTCCTTAAAGCAAAGATTCCAAACCCTGATCCATATGCCTGAGGGAGATTTATTAATTATGGTGGGTGGATAAGAAAGAAACAGACATTTGGTGTGAAGGTTAAAAATCCCAGGGCAGCTTTGGCAATGACAGAGGCTGCTCTGGTGTCCTTGGAGAGCTTCCCTGGTGCTGGAAACACTGCAGGGAGGGATGCTGCAGTCATGGTTGATGTAAGGCACCTACCAAAGGCATCTCAGCCCTACTGGGCAAATATCTGCAGCTAAATGAGGGAAAGGTGACAAATGTAAGGAAGACAGAAAGAATAAAATGTATTTACGGGAGGGGAAAAGAGAAGCCAAACCCAAACACAACTGCAGGAATAATGACCCCCCCAAAAAAAAGCAAGAAAAGCACACTGAAGACTTGAACAAAAGCMTCAGGTGATGATGCTGAGTTTTGGTGAGGGAGCTGATTGTGGAATGTCCCAGCAGTGTCAGACAGGAGCAGCTCTGCTTGAAGAGATGTCATGCAGCTCAGCACAAGCAAAACTCCAGCTCTGGAACATGCAGGAATTAATGCTGCAACCAACACACACACAGAAATGCTTAGAGACCTGGTATAATGCAAGCAGAACCTCTAGTATTTTTGGAATCAAGCAAAAAGAGAGCAAAATTTGGRTTAGGCAACAGTTGGACACTCCTCAACTAACTCAACTCTACTCCATCCCAACACCTATTTAAGTGACTGAATAAAAAGACCCTCACACAAACTTCTTTTAGTCAGAGACTCTCCTGATTTTAAGTACAGTGGAAGCCCTGACTTCAAGGCTGGACAAGCCAGGCTTTGGTCTCAAGTTTGCAGAAGTGATGAGGCTTTTCCTCATAGCTTCAGTCCTCGTGTCAGTAATGCACAGTAAGGTAAACATTTACACAGGAGAATAAAGCACAGTCAAGTTCACTGACTCATACAAGAAAGGTGATGGTGTGAAAAGGATTCACATCTCATTACTCCCTTCTCTGGTGTTTTATCCAAAAATCCATTTCTGAGTCAGGGGATCCTTCTGAGTTCGTGGTGAATTTAAAGAACAATCATGTCTCCAACATATATACGTATATAMATATATAAATATATACATATAGTTGGGTTTTTTTACAAAGCCCAAAGGAATTTTCTCATTTTGGAAACCATTCATAAACATTAGCACCTACATTAAGCAGGTAACAAACAGAGCAGTGAACAGGGAGTTCAGAACCCAGATGAACACAGAGGATGGGAACAGCAGCCCTGTGCAGGTCCAAACACAGTCAGCTATCAGGAATATCTTAACCACGAGATCTCTGTCACTGTAGAACCATTTTCCCAAGCAGAAGATTGAAACCTTCATACCTGGACCATCATCTCATGGATGGAATGATCGACCTGTGTATGGTCTGATTACACAGAACAGACATTTTAACTCCATGCAGGGCTCACCTGGGATTTTAAATGAGTTAAAACAGTTTTAACACTTGCAAAAAAATAAAATAAAATTTCCTTCTTGTGATTTCTACCTGCTGACTTCAGGAATCCACCTAAAGGAGCTCTCAGTCAGGGATGTCTCYCCTGAGAACTCATGTTGACCTGGAAAGTGTTAATCCCTTCGAAAACTCGTTCTACCAATGTTTGTTTAGGCTGGGAAGAGGGAAGGGYTGGATGGATGATTGCCTTGAGAGTTAGGAGGACATAAAAAAATCYGGGAAGAACGAGAGTGCACCTGAGAAAGCAGGAGACTCCTCGGGAGGAAACCTTCAATATCTGAAGTCAAAGAGGAGAAAAACAAAAGGAAGAAAAGTTAGGAAAAGTTAGAAAGAAAAACACTGTGCCAAAACCATTCCCTGAAACCCCAGAGGAGCCTTGCTTTCATTCATTGCACTGAAACTCGGCATTCCTTTGAATTCYGCTCCCTTTCATGAGCAGCAGCGGGAGGATGAATAGCGGTGATGTGTCACACCCCGGACCCCGCAGCCTGACCCCGGACTTTGTGCGGGGCTGGAAAAGCTCAGAGGAGCCTCAGCAGTCCCAAAGGGGATGGAGCAGGGCTCAGGTGGTCCCTTCCTCACAGCACAGCACTGCTCTCGGGGTTTGCACCGTGTTGGGTCTCCTGCTCATTCCCTTATTTCAAGAGATGGGGTCACACTGCGTTCAGAACTTTTGTATCTTAATCTAAACATCGAAGCTTCCTTTCTAGGAAGGAAACACAAATTGATTGACAAAAGGGATGGAAGTTTATTATGGAAACACAAATTGATTGAAAAAAAAGGGCTGGAAATTTTGGTAACACAAGCATAACTGATGTTTCTATAGTAAAAAAAGACTTTAAAAAATCTAACAATCCTTTGTTTCAACTTTGCATTTTAGGGGGTATTTGGCACCTTTTAGCTTCAAGGTTGGATTCATCCTTCATAAAACCACGGATACAGGACTCCACCTTCCTCAAGAACYTTCTGTGATGGGAAATAATCCAGATTCTAGCTAGCAAAAGAAAGGCAGCAGAAGATGCACATGGCAGGGATTACTTTCCCAGTCCTTTCAGATGAAGRRATRAYAAAACATTGCATTGYTTTCTWTTTTTTTTTYCCCTTCAAAATCTGCCTCACTTGACAAGTCTATCAAGAGTTGTAACAGGTTTTTTTCTGATTTATTGTATGGGAACCGTTTTTATCTTGCTCCTCTGGCTTTTTGGTGCCCCCTCGTGTTTAAAAGAACGTGATAAAGATCAATTGCATCCCTGTGTCTTTTAAGACGCAAGATTCACGGAGAAGAAYTTAAATAACTCTTCCTGAGAAAGGTGTGAGAATTAGGGCATAGGGGAAAAAAGATATTTTAAAAGCTTTTTTTCAGAATTGAAAACAGAGTTTTGTCTTGTAACTTTTCAGGATTGCTTTTACATATGTAAAATCCAGATGTTCCCAAACTCACTGATAAATTAAAATTACTTATWAGTTTACAATAAATGCATTTTTAAGTATTTAAAATATTCAGAAAGAACAGTTAGATTTCTTCTCTTTATTCTGTTCAGCTTTATTGTCCAGAATGAATAACTAAATAATACTCCTCATGATCTGATGGTGAAAGGTATTTGAGGGCTTGTTCTCAGGTGAAAATATTTTGAGGTGTGTGAACTGTTGGGTGTGCAGGTTGTACCTGGGAAGAAGGAGAGAATRAGCCACTGGAAATTCTTTTCCAGTGTCACTGGTCCCATTCACACCTTGTTCCAAGTCCCTCACCTCACAGCTGCTGATATCCTCATCCTCAGAGTATGTGCTGGCATCTTCCTATGGGAATTCAACCTGCTGGTAAGACAAAAGAATTATATTTATATATATATATATATATATATATATAAATTATATATATGAAAGAACTTGGTTTTTATCATTGGAATAGCTGACAAAATAGGCCAAAGAAATATTAATTACATATGTTGAAAACCCCGTGTTTTGAAAGGGAGCATTCACGAGGTGCTCTTGAAAAGAAATAGGCAGAATCACCCCAGAAATCTGTGTGAATGTGTCTCTGTTTCCCACCTTGACCTACATAAATGATGCACACAGAACTCCCTGAAGCCACTCAAATTCAGTTTTCATCTGTGGCCAGCAAGAGGCTGCTGTGATGCCAGCTCACCTCTGAAAAATCAAACTCCTTCCTGTGGTACCTCTTGGATCTCAGTCCTGACAAAAAGAGCAGCAGAACACCCTTTCTTCTTCCCTTGCAGACACATTTCACAGTCTGSAGGGGGGAGCTACCAAAAAATCCTCCCATGACAGATTCACTCCTAAGTGGTGCAATTAGAAAGATTTATTGAGATCCCATGGAGAAGGTGGTGTTAGAGCCAGAAGAATGGCCTGGATGTCACAGCTACCCTGACAAGAGGCAACAGCTCATCAGAGGAGTTTGACTTTGGATTGGTCACACTGAATAAAACACAAGGACTTTACAAACTTCTTTTTATCACATTTTTTTAAATCCCTTCTTGCCCAGCCCTCCTCTCTTATCACTAAACCTAGCCCACAGCTCTGAGCTTTTACATCACCTCAGTTTTGTCATTCCCTCTGCCTTCCCACCCTGATTTTTCCTGGAGCTGTTGGGATCACACACAGGACCCAGTGTGCACATTTTATGGCACATTTGTGTACAGTACCAAACGGCCTGGCTTTGTTTATCCTGATTACCCATCTGGATATAGACAGCCTACTTATATTTACAGATATTGTGCAGGAAGGTATGAGGTGCTCAGCCTCACCAGGAAACAATCACTGCTGCATTATTTTATTTATATGGATCCAAAGCACAATATAAAAAGGTCTATATTCTTTCCTGGATCCATTTGATATCCAAACATGTGCATGTGAGGACATGTTTGATCATGCCTGATTACCTCCCCAGGACTCAGCTACTGCAGGTGATGCTCTCTCTTGCCAAGATGTGTCTCAGGGGGGTCACTGCATATCAAAACATCCCTCTTCAACTTTTGTTGTCTCTGTTTTGCTGTTGTCTCTGTTTCTTCCTTTCAGTGCCTGTCCTGTCCTGCAGAAACACAGAGGTCTGAGGCTGAAAAAGTGAACACAGCTGTTCCTATAACCAGCTCACCACTGCCACAGTTTCTCATGCAGGCCATAGGTATCTGTGTTATGGAAAATATTGGTGAATGTCTCCGAACCTGCCTCTGACTCAGCCCTGGACTGGATTCTCAGATCATTGTGCTCTTGTTGCCAGAGAGTCTTCACAGAGATCCCAACTCAATTCATGATTCATGTGTTTGAACCACAAACACCTTGGAGATAAACCATGGATATTAAAAAAAAGCCAACCCAAACAATGAAACACACAAAAAAGCTGTAACCACCAGTTGCAACTGAATATATGAAAGTACAGAATTTAAGCAGAATTTCAGTGACAGTCTTATGTGTAATTTCATCTGTAATGTCTCATGGAAAGGCCTTACAACATTTGTAGGTGACTGCTGTATGTAGACCACTGAGAGCTGCACTGTCATAATTCAAATCAGACAAAGCAGATATGTGAGTGAAATATTATCCAAGTATTAGAGCAACAGGTTCTTTGCTGTTTTACCATAATCTGGTGCTGTTGTAGCTTCAGGTCTGCACTCATTTACAGAAGGACAAATTTGCTACTTTTTGTGGAGCTTTTTTCAGGAAAGAGAGATCAGCCTGGGCTCCTGACTACTTAGGAGATGGGATGGACAAGGAGCAAAACCCCAAGGGTTGGGCCTCTGGGTGTGATCTCTGTTATCCTGGTGAGCAGATGGCCTCATGGATGGGCTGGAAGAACCAGCACCTCCTTTGGCAAGTGCTATCAAAACTCTGAACTCTACAGAGTCCCTAATCTCCAGTGGATAACAAATCTTGAGCTGTTCTGGTGGATATCTGCTGATAAGGAAGGAAAATATGATGGCATGTGAAAACCATCACTGCTGATGGCAAAACTCCCATCGCAGTTAATGAAGTGTTAAAACCTCCTCTCTCAGCTGGGTGCCAGTGCCAAATCTGTTGTAGAATGACTGTAGCACATGGGGCTGCAGCCTTCCAGCATCCAAGCCACGTAAAGTATTAACCTGACTCGCTGTTAGTGCCACTTTGTATTTTACAACAAAAGGTAATTGCTGCCTCAATCACGAATGGTGAAACCATTGCGGGTTCCAAATGAAGTTGCAATAAACTGCTGGACTAAATGTGTGTTGAGGGAGGTGCTGCCTCCCATAAATGCAAAGAGTGGCAAGTGGAGCCACAAGTAAAGGCTTCACCCTTTCTTCCTCTTTGTGGTTCAAGTGACTAAAGCTCTACAGGTAACTTCTGCTAAGCGATTTTGTATCATTTTTTTAACCTTCGTTGTTGAAGACCAAAGACACAGGTGCAGGTTTGTAACCTGCTGGAAGATGGAAACGCTGTGGGCTGATTTTCGCTCTGGACTGTACAACAACGACAACAACGACAACAAAACCATTAAGAACCATTCTGGCTTTTCCTCTCCTGGTTCCCTGAAGATTCAGTTCAAGAAGGTAATCAATTTGTGCTGCTGTTAGTCACAAAGATCAAAGCGCAGTGAACACACACTGCTGTGTCTGATGGAAACGGCCATGGGACCAATCCTCTTACCCTACAGCAAGAAGTGCTTGGGATTAGGGAAAACTTTGCATGGATAATTTTAAGCACAGCACCAGAACCCGACAGGAGCTGGATGATGGATGGATGAGGACGATCTCACCAAGAGGAAACTCACATCAGCAGGAGTTTGGCTCCGGTTCAATCACCTCTGGGACGGAGAGGGCGACTGCACCCCAGTCGCATCCAAGGCTGCATCCAAGTAGCAGAGGGTTTAAAAAAACTGGGAGTGGGCTCCATTTCCCTCCCCATCCCTCTGGCCTGTGCAGCTGTGGCACGGCTGTCAAACTTTCCTTCCCGGAGCAGCGCGGGGAGCAGCGGGACCAGCCGTGACTCACCCGGGCTCAGACGATGCTTCTCCCCGCCGCTCCCGAGAGCGCGGCTTACAGCATCTCCTGAACTCACTTCAAAGGCCTTTGGCTCCTCGGGTGGTGCTCCTTTCAGCGGAAAACTGCAGGGGGAAGAAGTGGGAGGTGCCTCGAACTACTCCTGTAAAACGACACTCGGAAACTTGGGCGGCATCGATGGGAAAACCCGGGGTGTTTCCCGGATTCTCGGCTGACAGCAGCGAGTGAAAGCATTTCGTGGGGAACTAAGAAAGGGAATAGTTATGCTCCTCCTGGACATTGCTACTTACAAGAAGTAACGTTTTTCTCTCACTGAGCTTTGCAAAATATTAAATCACAAAACAATTTTAAAAATTAAAAAAAAAAAAGAAAAGAAGCAGAGACTGCTCACAGAAGCAACAGACCTAAATGAGTTCAAGACAAATAAAATCGCCTGTGCTTTAGCTCTGCATAAATGCTAAGTGCTGTAGAGCCCAAAGCACTTGCCAAAGTGTCACCTCACCCAGGACACACTGTCCATCAGGGGTAAGCAGCAAGGAAAGGAGATTAGAAATAGAACAACCCCACAAAYGTCTCACCAACCATCAGAGCTTTGAGAACTTAATAAGATGAAAATTACAGCCAGACTCCTTTGTACAGTAGACACCATTGGAGCTGTTTTTTTCATAAATATTGCTCATCCCTTAAAAAAAAAACCCAAAAAAACCAAAAACAAGCGAACAAACAAAAAGCTTCTGGCTTGACTTGTATTCTGTATTCAGTAGATAGTTTTGTTCTATTTACTAGTACGTTGTAATTTGCTTAATAAGGGTTTCAGTGCATTACATGTAAAAAACCACTCATCCTATTTATTTCATCTTGCCACCTGCTAATTCCTCTGGGCACACCTTAGCTTTTATATTGCGACTTATCCCTCCCTGCTGATCTTCCCCGCATTGCCTGCGGGTTTAGGGCTCTCTGGAACCTGATCCCATGCAATATATCCATTTTTATTTTTGCTTGTGAGGAGTGTGGGGAGTGTGCTGTGTGTGTGGTGAAGGTGAGGGGCAGGGGCTGTGCTGCTGTCACAGCCAGGGCTTGTTTCACCATCATGTGATTGTGTTCACGCTGCTCCTGGTGCCTGCCAGGGATTTGGGCTCTTATCTCTGGGTGCCCCAGCTGAGAGCAGGGCTGCACTGGATCCCTGCCCTCACTGAGAGCCCCTCAAAAGCGTGAAAGACTTCACAAAAATYGCCCAGAAGCAGCTCCAAGGCAGAGGGGTGGTTTGGCATTTGGGGTGGTGGGGCTGCTGCCACAGGCAGGCACTTCCTCAGAGCACCCTGGGCACACACAGAGCCTCCACTCAGCTCCAGAACACAGCAGCCCAGAGCTGCATGATTATTGTTCAGAAGGCACACACTTCATTTCACAGACTAAATATTTCCAGCAGCAGCAGCRCTCGCTGTAGGTGTGGGTGCCAAGCCCCGCTGTCGCCTTCCTCGCTGCTGGGAGAGCATTTTTGTTTTATTGCACAGACAGTGGGTTCTCCATCCCCTCTCCCAAGTATGTGTTGAGATGGCACGCTGAGGTTTATCACAGGCTGAGGGAGAAAACTGGAGCTGGAGTCTCTGCTTCCTGTCATCCCAGCAGCCTGTTTTAGCTCGTGGGGCTCTTGAGAAGACAAATCGTGTTTCCTGTGTGCCTGCTGGAGCCTGAGCAGCCCCACAGAGCAGCTCTGTCACCTCAGGTGAGTGGTCCAGCCCTTGTTATCCCAGTTACAAAGTCCATATGGCCACGCAGAGGGGGGAATATTGGCAGGTCAAAGGAATGGTGTGGGGAAGCAGCGCAGGGGGATGGAGGTCAGGCAGGCTTTGTCCAGACTCGTGGTTTCCCTGTTATCTTTACAGCAGTTTCCAACATTGGGCTTCTCCAGAGGAGCTAAAGGATCTGGCAGAGCTCATCCAAGGGCGTGGGATGGGAATTTGTTGTCCTGCCTCTCAGTACTACCGGGTGGAGCACAGGTTCCACACTGCACTGAGATTTTTCCATTTCCACTCAAATCTGGGCCACGTCAGCCTAGGACCTTCTAAAATGATACCAGGCAATTAATGTATTTTAATTTTCAGGACACTAAGATGAATTATTGCTCACTAAGACTTAAATACATCAAATGAGGCAGTAATGTCAGCTTTATTTACTTTTTTTTTCACGTAGGAAGGTGAAATGCACACCTAATTGTCAAAATCCGGCTTGTCAGGCTAAAACTTCCTAAAACCTGCTACAAAATGATGTCATCAATCAGCTGATCTACCTCTGGCTGGGTTTCCAGTAGGGAATACCSCCAGGAAAGGTGGCACTTCAATGATGAAGGCCCTGTGCATACATCCAGGCTGAATTCCCACCCCAGCTCTATCCAGCAGATGCTCACGGAGCTTGTGGTCACCACGAGATGGGATACTGGAATCTAGCACGATTCCCAGATCTCTCTTTGTGTCTCACATTTGTAAAACAAATATATGTGTTGGTCCCGTGCCCACATTCGGCTCTGTCGCAGATCTTTGTCCAAAATAAATTAATTATAGGCGAAGGGAAAGCAGCACGTTCCCAAGTGCCTTTGATCTGGGGGTTAAGAGAGCTGGTGAGTGAGGCTTCAGTGCAACACAATCCACTCGCCCCTTCCCCTGCTAAAATTAAACATAGTGATGTGCACTTCAAAAATAGTCCCGTCCAAACTGGCCCAAAACCAGCCCGAAAGTGAAAATGGGGCAAAAAAAGATAGGAAATGTAGCCTGAAACCATCCTGCCTCAGGGCCTCTGGGGCTTGTATTCCATGAAGTCCATATGCATCAATTCCCTCATTTGTGTATTTACCACACTGTGTTTTCTGCCTCTCCTGTCAAATCCCCCCAGCCAACCCAGGAAAGATGCTTTTCCAGTTTTCCAAAAATCAGCCCCACAGAGATACATAGGCCAGAACCCACTACCTTTACAGTAGCAAAAGGGGAATTCAGAGTGGAATTAGAACCATGATCTGCAGCCTGGGGGCGAGTGCCACCAGCAAGATGCCACTCAGCAATGTCCCTGCAATTTCCCTGGATGCAAGGGGACAGGGAAGGGTACAGCAGGAGCACGGCACTGAGAGGAGCTTGCAAATGTGGGACACTTTGGAGCTGCCTGCCAGAAGCTGGGAAGCCTGCTGAGCCTCTTTCCTTCTGGAAGAGCCCTTGCACACTCCTGGCTTTGCATTTTGGAGGGTTAAGTGCTTGTCTGAGATTACAATAAAAAAAAAGAGGAAAAAGTCAGAGAATGGTGCAGACAAATCTGTGTCAGCTTTGCCCGAGTGGGTTTTCTGCAGCACAGCACGGGCTCAGGCTGTAACTTTGGAGAAGACCAGGGAATCCCTGTGGGGCACCGGAAAGGGGAATAGCCTGCAATCCTATTCACACCCCTGTACAAACAGGAGAGAAGCAGCAGGAGGTGTCAAAAGCAAGCGCCAGCTATTTTACACCTCTCATTTCTAAAAAGAAAAGTTTAAAAAAATTATTCTTCGAGGGCCTGGGTTGGTTGGTGTGTCTATGGTGACCTGCAGAGAGCATCCCTCCTGGACCAGAGCTGGGAGAAGAAGCTTTCCTGGGAGACTTGCTGCCCCTGTGCCGGCGGGGCGGAGAACCTTATCCCTGCTCTCCCAGCTGGGAATCTCGTCACCTTTCCCACCGGGGCTGTGAGAAACACGGGGAGTGGCCAGCCTGCACTTCGGGGCTTCAGCAGCAGACCCAGCCTCGTTTTGCCTTTTCACCTCGGGGAAAAAAAAAGGAAAAAAAAAGGGGGGGATAGGACTAGGAAGCGGCGCGGAGGGTTCGGAGGTGGGTGGYGAGTGCGGGGCGCTCCCGCAGCGCAGGGCGCGCTGACCTTTCCGCGGCCGCGCTSTCCCCGCCCGCAGCTGCCGCCGTCGCTCCGGCGCCGCCGCCCCGCGCCCAAGGTCAGCCCCGCCACCGCCGCCGCCGCCGCAGGTACGCGCGGGGATTGCGCGGCGTCACCGGGGGAGGGAAGGGAGGGCAGGGAGGAGGGTCGGGTCTCCGCGGAGGGCCCGGCCGGGCCGGCCGCCGCCCGGCGCCCGTATTTAAAGTGTGCCCGGGGGCGGCGGGGCGCTGCGCGGAGCCGCTCCCGGAGCAGCGCCGCCCGCCCCGGCAGCAGGGGGAGACGAGGGAGGAGGAGCGGGAGGGAGGGAAAGGAGGAGGGATCCTGGCAAGTTCACTTTGGTACCAAGTGGCAGGAGGGCTGCGGGGCTCGGACGGGCGATGGAGAAGGATGAGATCCACCTGCGCAGGCTGCCGGCCGCCGCGCCCTGGGGACCGCGTAAGTCTCGGCCGCCGCCGCGCTGGGGAAGGTGCGGGATGGGGACGCGCTCCTGCCCGGCCGGGGACGGGCTCGGCGGGCGCCCGCTGCGCCGATAAGGGATTTATTATTAGCGTTTCATSGACTATTTTTAAAAATCCAGAAATAATCGCCGCAGAGTACCGGCGAAATTAAATAGCTCGTCTCCCACCTCCCTTTCCCACCCCCCCCTCCGCCCCCGAAGCGTAAAACAGTGTAAAGTCCTTCTAACCTATATTAATATCGTAATTAAAAGCGCGTCTAACTGCGGGAAGCCACTCTAATTATGAAAAATTGCCGGAGTACGAAGTGTATATGACAAATCCTTGAGTTGATGATTGCTGTTAATTAGCACCGTGCTGCGGAAGACGAGCTTAAAAAAAACCCCACAAAACTTACTAAATGRAATGGATCTGAGGTTGTCGGTAATGTTTTTACAGAACTGACTAAATCATGTCTCTCGCTATCATTAACTAATGTGTGCAGCAAAATAAATTATATATATTGGAAGGGGAAAATACATTCCTTGGCTGAGAAGTTGCAGAATGTTTGGAGCCAAAGAGCAGATCGTTTAAATGGTAGGGGGTGGGAATTTCCTTGGCTTCCCTCTGGAAATAAATCACAGGCTCGGTGCCTGTGTGCATGCATGTGCACCCACATGCGCATTTATAGAAAATCTGTGTACAGAAAACCTTCCTGCACAGGCACTGGGACACAAATTTTGCAAGCGCTGTTTACTGAGCGCATTTTTTTTCTACCAGCCTTGGAGACAATAAAACCAGAACCGAGATGCTAACCAGGAACATACTGGAGCATTTCTGATTATCCGCCTGAATTGTATACAAATGAAGTAAATTTAGCGTGGCACCATTTATAAATTCCATGCTTTACAATCAAAATTCCAAATCTGGCTGTTTGCAGCTAAGAATAGCGCGGGGAGCCCTTTTCTTTACTCCCTCTTTTTGGATTCCCACGAAAACCGTTATCCTGGAGCCCGCTCATTAAATAGCCAAATATTTCACTGGCGTTCAGCCCATTTCTAGAAGAAATGCTGTTTACTCATCAAACCTAGGCTGGTCAGAAGGCTCAGAATTTAAACTTTTTCTCTAATGTCTGGCACAAAACAGGTGGGCTTTATATCTAAGGAGCTGGGGGCAGGGTTTCTGCACGACAYTGGTTGTCCCACCTTAGTGTCCTTCTGGAAATAAGGAGCTCCAACTTTGCACAACTGCAGTGCAAGGCAAGCAGAGCATGGGAAGCTGAAGTGTTGTGGCAGTACATTAACAGAGATATCAGTAAGAGGACTGGATGATAAAATGGCACTGGGAACTGCCATTACTCATGGGGCAGGTGGCAATTTATCACGAGGTAATCGCAGCGATAGGGTGGTGAGAGTCCTGAGAAATCATTTGAGTGGCTTTTTATCTTGGAGAAGCACAGTCTTTTACAGTGACATTATTTAATTTACTGAATCACCCCTGAGCAGCATGAACAGCTTCATTGATGAGTTCAAGGAGCAGTTTTGTTCTTGGCAGCGTGTGTTTGTATTTCTGTTGATAACCTATCCAAAGGGGCTTGTTTGTAAAAGCTGTTTCTAAGACAAAACTCCTGTCTAATGACACAGCAGCATTTGCAGTACAAATTTGCTTTGTGACTTGCTGGAGAGGCATGTGGGGACCCATTCTTGAAGTTTTCACACCCAAAAAAATCCTCCTGCAGACAACAAGGGACACCTGGTTGTTATAAGGAGCGAGGAGAAAGTTGGGGGCAGTGAAAGGATGATGGAAGACAGCAAAGCAAAAGGGAAACTGTGCTCCCCTAAGCTCTGGGTAAATACTATCTGTTGCCTTAATCCAAAGTGCTGTTTCAGTTATCACTACCAAGGAGAAAAGTGACCTCAGCACATTATTTTTGGCCCTGTCGGTGGCATGAAAGGACAGGTGTCCTGAGTTACATCTGTGCCCCCAGGAGCCAGGCACCACAGCTGATGCCTGCCAGTGAATTATGTGCCCACTCCTCCTCTGTGCCCTGGGGCAACGAGGGCATATGGGGAGGATGGGGTGAGAAGCACAGCTGGGGTGGGCTCTGGGGGTAAGGGAGGGGCACATTGGCTCCTGAAGGGACTGTGGTGATCCTGTCACTGCAGAGAAAAGCTTGGAGGCACCAGGGCTAAGCCCAGCTTTAGGAGTCAAATCTTTACCCCTCAAACTTTCAGCAGTCAAAAATCCCCTCAGCGAATGTTTGCCCCCTTTGAAAACAAACTCAAATGCTGTCAGACCAGCACCCCGAAAAATGAAATGTTTCTTCCTCTCTTCTCTGAAAGACCTTGTTCAATCCAGAGCTGGGAGTTCCAGCATGTCTCCACGGGTTCCTGGTGTGMACTGCCCAGCTTCCCCTGGTAGTGCTGCAGCTCTTTCCATTAACAGCCAACATGATGGAGCATATTAAGCTAATAATTAATCAGAGATGACAAGGGACTAATAACTGTATTGATTTAATTAGGGCTTCTTTTCCAGCCCTGTAACTTGCAGTCATGCACATCATTAACTTAATATTTTAATTTGTCGTAATAACTTATTAATTCCTGGGGCTGAGCACGGCCGGGGCAGCGGCTCCGACTTTGTGCCGGACTGCAGGCACGTGCCATGGGAAGCCTTCCCTGTCCTGCCCCAGGCTGGCAGCAGGATGGGCAGTCACTGGGAGCTCTGACAGGCTGGTGGGAAACAGGGAATTGTGGAGTCAGGTGTGGTGGATGCGCTGGGAAGAAAGTGTGGAGCTCTGGTGCCTTGTTATGAGGTTGCATGGGTGCATGACATGAAATACGGAGGGGAAGCAACGTGCCAAAACAGAAGGCAGGCAGCAGAGTAACCCTGGGAAGCAGCAGGGTTTGTTGGCATCAGGGAGGGAGAAATGTCCCTTTTGACTCGGATTGCACCCTTTGGGTTCTGGCAGATTTGAGAAAAGGAAATGCTTGGGGACGTGCTGTGGTTGGAAAATAAGGCTCACTTTTAATTAGGATCGCTTTGGGGAGAGGAAGAAGGGACGGGGCTGTGACAGGCATGAAAAGCTTGAGGACTTTACTGTGTGAAAGGCTGATGAGTGCCAGATTTGGCCCCACTTCCTGTTTTACTGGGGACACTTGGCACTAGCTGGGGCACGTGTGGCATCTTACACAGCTGGGTCCTGAGCGAGATCCCCTGGGATGTGCTCCTGACCTGAAACCTCTCCAGCAGCAAGGAGCTGTTCTCACTGAGATCACAGTGCTGGAGAAGTGTTTGTATCACGCTGTGCAGCAAGGTCTGTGACTTCTGGGGAAAGAGATCCCCTAAGCCTCCACACAGAGCTCAGCATCCCGCTCCCTGCTGTCCAGGTACTCCTGAATCCCTGCCCGGTGCCCTGGGAAGGCTGATCCCTCTGCTATATCCTCATTTGCCACAGAGGGCAGTCGGCACAGGGATGAGATCTGGGAAAGCCAAAGGCACCGAGCAGGCACCAGAGGAAAGCCTGTCCGAAGTCCTTGGCAGTGCCCTCGGGCAGGATGATTGGGAATTTGAAGTATCTACGCTGTCAAAACGTGCATTTCATATACAGAATTGTCGGGTTGCTGTGTAGATGCACCACTGGTGTGGTGAGCTCCAGGAGCTGAAGTCCACTCCCCTCATTTCTTGTGAGTGTTCTCGGGGATTCTGGCAAAGCCCTTCTGCTCACAGCCTCGTGTTTTATTACACAAGCCAAGTTAGCAACAGTGGGATGAAAGAGCTGTGGATGATTTCAGAGGCTGCAGAAGGTGCTCAGCTGGTGTGGGGTTATTCACCTTTATTCACCTCCCCGACCTCACCCATGTTTGCAGCCAAACTGGAGCTCAGGACAAGACTTGCACTTCTGTCATAGGTACAAATCCCGAGGGGAGGGGGTTTTACAAAYGACAAATTTTCAGGGGTTGGCAGCTTTGCTGGGGCCCTGTCACGGGGTTATTTTCAGTGGTGCTAAGTCATCTTGTGCCAGCTGTTAGATCTAAGCAATGCCACTAACACTGCGCCACTTTGTCCTGGTGCTTTGAAGAGCACCGAGATAGTGGTGGCTCCACTGTCCCTTCCAGGCAATTTATGGTCAATGTGGGTCTTTTAGCAACAACCACAGTGTCTGCCTGCCTTGGAAGGCACAGGAAGCAGAGCTCCTCTGCTGGCCTGCATTAGTCACCACGGCTTCGTCCTAGGCGAGCCCACATGCCCTCCAGGGAAATAGACTCTTATTTATTTGGTTTAGCCTTTGATTTGTATCCCTCACCCCTCTGCTTCTGAAAGTAGTACTACATCCTGGTGGGAGGGCCAGCCCTTCTCCCTGCCCCCTAACCTCCCTGCATCCTTTAGCCTTTCTCTGCAGCAGCTGACCCGTGTCCCCGCTCCGTCTTCGCCTCGCCTTTGTTCCGTGCCTTTGTGCTGCTCCGTGTGTTCTGTGTTCCAGCTCCCTTTGCTCTTTCCAGTGGCTTGTCCCTGCCTCTCCTCTGTGGCTGGCCCACATGCCAGTGTTTGCTGTCTTCTTCAGACTCCCACAGTTCGCATTTTTTGAACCTTCTGCTGGCAGCCCGTCCTTCCAGCCATTACGGAAACTATTTCCAGATTTGAACTGATGGAAAGATAGCTCCAACACCAGACCCAGTGCCATTCCTCCTCTTTAATATCTCTGCCTGCTTACCTTATCTACATATCTGATTTATTCTTGGCAGCCCTCTATCTGTGCGAGGACCTGGATGTACATTCTCATTCCTATCAGAGGTATATTAATAATGGATACAATTACTGAGATGGCCTTCCAGACTGCAGCTCTGAAAGGCACAACCTTTTCTGTTTTCCACAAACACCTATGACTTTTTCCAYGCAATTGTAAGTGCTCTGAGGGAGTTTTAAAGCCTGAGCTCTGTTATGAAAAGCCTGAGTGGTTTGCAGGCATTAACTGCTCTTTTCATATCCTATAAATTATTGAACTTCTATCATGACATCAGTGGYACATAACAATCTGAGTTATGTGTTCCTGGCTCCCAGTCCTGCTGGTTTACCTCTCCCTCTATCTGTATCCTGATGAGCACATACTAAAACAAGGAAAAAAAAATAAATCTCTGTTTTCTAAACACGTTGCAAAATATTTGGTGCCCCTTGTACATCTTCATTGACGTCAGCTGATATCCTGCTTGCAGAACAAGCTTGCAACGTGCAACAGGGATCCGTGTGTTGATAAGTAAGGTTTACTAAGAGAARATGTGCCAGGGAGAGTGAAATACATTTCAGGGCATTCAATTAGTGAAAAAAGGGGAAAGTCTAGCAACTAAATTACATTTTCAGAGCAGATTCAGGACACATTGTTAAAAATTGAATAGGAAAAGTGAGCAGATAGTCACTTCAGTGACATCATGGAAGTAAAAATAATGAACTCTGAATACATTTTTAAATGCTACTTTTCAACATGATACTGTAGGAGTTTTATAACTTTTCTTAGGAAGTGGAAAGGGAGCCAAGGTGGAAGTTTCAGGGCTAAGCATCATTCCAAGTTTTAGGGTTTTTTACTACTTTGAAGTAAGGATGGTGAGAGACACTTGTCCAGAGCAGCATCAGCAGTCAGAGGAAAACCTCTTGTGTGTTCGTGTCTGACCATTTGCCTGTGGCATCCTGGCTGCCCACACACCACAAGACGTGTCAATGAGTGTGCCTTGCATTTTTTTCCTGGATTTTGGAAGGCAAAGATTCAAAATATGGTGTGACTTTATGCTTGTGGTATGACTGCCCAGAAAAAAAAGGCCTTCTATGGGCTGCAAGAGATGGAAGCCTTTATGTAAATCCCGTTAAATTCATCGTGAGYGTGGTGCTGTTTGCCCCAAAAGGTTTTCCACTGTTGGGTTGGTGCTGTTTTGGCAAACCAGCAAGAGGAGGGGAAGCAAGGGGGGTGTGCATGTACTGAATTCACTCAGTGTTTGGGAGCTGAGCATCCAGCTCCAGAYTTAATCACCTCTTTGGTTTYGATTAGCGTTGGTAYGGTCACAGAATCCCAGGGTGGTTTGGGTTGGAAACRGCCCTAAAGATCATCTTGTTCCACVCCCTGCCATGGGCAGGGGCACCTTCCACTATCCCAGGTTGCTCCAAGCCCTGTCCAGCCTGGCCTTGGACAVTTCCAGGGATGGGACAGCCACAGTTTCTCTGGATAACCTGTGCCAGGGCCACCCCACCCTCACAGAGAGCAATTCCTTCCCAATGTCCCATCTGAACCTGCTCTCTTTGTTTGAAGCCATTCTCATTGTCCTGGCACTCCAGACCCTTGTCCAAAGTCCCTCTCCTGCTCTCCTGGAGCCCCTTTAGGCAGTGGAAGGAGCTCTAAGGTCTCTYCAAAGCCTTTTCTTCTCCAGGCTGAACAGCCCCAGCTCTCCCAGCCTGGCTSCAGCCCTTGGGGCMTCTCCATGGTCTSCTCTGGACTYGCTCCAGCACGTCCAMATCCTTTCCATGTTGGGGCTCCAGAGCAGAAGGGCAGAATCCCCTCCCTCACCCTGCTGGCCATGCTGTTTTTGTGGCACCCCAGGACAYGTTTGGCTTTTTGGGCTGCCAGCTCACCTTGGCAGCTCAAATGGAGCTTCTCTTCAGCCAGCAACCCCGAGTCCTCCTCCTCAGGGCTGCTCTCACTCCATTCTCTGTGTCTGGGGATTGCTCCAGCCGAGGTGCAGGACCTTGGTATGTCCAGCTGGAGAAGGCAACCTGGACCTTGGGACGTTTTCCCTGGTGTGGGCAAGGTGTGTGGGCAGCASCAGCTGGTGCCATGGTGCATCTGGAGGGAGGAATCTGCTGTAGGACCAGTGGAAGGGGGAGAGCAAGCAGCTGYAGCCTGTGTGGTGAAAGCACCCTTTCCTGCTAGTGGAAACTCCTCTGTTATTGTCTGTATCCCGTGTTCCTGGCACRGAGTCTGGGACTGGGCTAAAGAAGGCAAATGCTTCTCTGTGAGTAGTCTGAATGCTGGTATGTGGTCAGCAAACCCCATCCAGATGCCTGTATCTYGCTGCAAACTTTTGGATGTTCTTCTTCTGATGAATGGCAAGAACAGGTTTCTAAAAATAAATTAATGGTTTTCCCTTGTTACTTCCTGTGACTTAATAKACTTTATTTATCTATATAGCTACTAGTCATCATCATTCTTCAGCTCACRAGAGTATAAACAGAAAGGAGCCTGAGTCACAAAGTAAGGATGTGGAGCCARGCTTTTTCCAGGAATTTCGCCAGGTGTAGGAGTTGCAGCTCCGGGGTCAGTGAGGGAAAGGGCTGGCTCTGGGGTTTGTGCCTCAGGGGTCTCACACATGGCATGGGCAGCATGGAGGGGAAAGCTGCTTTCTGCATCTGCCTCCAGTGTGGTAAGACCTTGCAGCTCTGTGCAAAAAAAAAATCATTAGAAGTGGAATTCTTAAGGTTAGTTTATCACTRAAGTAATAAAAGTGAGATTCCAGTCAATTATTCCTTTCACACTATCCCTAAGGTATCATACCAGCACCAAAGCAACATTTATTTTCCTTTAATCAGCTCAAGTAAAATATTTTCACAAATTTAGTCTCCTAGGGCATTCAGTCGGTTCATCATGCTGCTGCCCCAAAGCAACCATGAATTTGAATCAAAMAAATTGATTGTTATCAATTGTTTGATATTAAAATGACTGTTATCAGGAATTTTAAGTAGAGGTCTCCTTTGGGTGGTTGCCCACTGAAATTTAAGGCTGCTTCTGTACAACAGTGGCAGAAGATGCTGTAATTTTGTTCACTCCTTTTAAAAAATGGCAAGTAACCTAAGCTAAAACATGCTCAGCACCATTTCCTTTGCCAGGATATATCTTGGGAGTACTGCTCTTAGTGGCAAACAGAATAACAAAGAGTGTCTACATAATCCATATATATTTTTTTTTATAATCAGTACAACTGATTGTACAGAGAGTGCAAATTGAGTAATCCTTAACTTCCACTTCAAGGTTTCTGTGGTTTTGGGTATCAGCACTGTACTAGCAGGGTTGTGTTTGCAGTTTGTCTTTTAGGGTGTAGCATTGACATCGACAGGGACATGGATTTGAAATGTTATTTCATCTTTACATCTTCATTGCTGTCAATAATCCATTTGCCAGAGAGCTGAGGCCAGCTAAAGGCATGAGAGAGCAGCTTGAGGTGTGTTGCCAGGACACACTCCAGCTAACAGAGACAGCTCTTCCTGTGCTATGCATTTCAAATTCAGTCATTTTGGAGAAATATTTGACTTCACGTGCCCTGGGGTGTTAGATGATGCTTGGGCTCTTGGAATAGGAACAGATCCTGTTTCTGAACAATGGTACTCAAGGATACACAGGAGATCCTCCTGYAATTCCCAGGTTAAGAGGCTGAACACCAAAATCGTGTCCCAGCCCTTCTGTATATGCTTTAGGAGGTATTTCTGTATCCACACATCTTAGAGGATTTMATGAATTTTAGGGATAGCCCATCAGTCCCATTTGCACTGCATTCATGTTGCAGAGCCTGTGGCATATGACAAGAATGAAATTGTTGAATTTATGGATTTGGCAGGCAACAGAGAACAAGAGCTGTYGTTTTAGTTCACCTGAAATGGATTCAGCTGAGAGAAGAGAACACTTGTCCAGGGTGAGACCGTGTGCACTGTGTAGCTGAGGAAGAAGCAGAGTGTTCTGTGTCTGCCCCAGATCACACAGGGTGAAACTGTTCCAGGTGCTCCTTAGTTCAGAACTGGAGTTCAGACTATTGGGCTGTGCTTATTCACTCTGCCCCTAATTTTTTAGGGGACTGAGGAGTGCCATCACACTGTCCAAATTAAATAGCTCATTTTGTAAATTTGCAGCTGATCATTTTCTAGCAAGAATGAATCTCCTCCCTCAAACATGCTGAAAATAATGGCCAGTCACTGGCTGCAAGAGAAATTGTGCTTACCAGCAGCATTGTTACAGTGCCATAATGRCTTGTCTTTTGTGTGTTATGATAAGGTATTTTTGATTAATCTTAACCATTTAAGCCCATCTAACAACATAAATTAATAGCTGGATAGTGAAGACCAGAGACCATCTACTAATTAGCAGAGGAAGCACAGAAACAGGTTTTGGTTTAGATTTTAAGCATTGTCGCATACCAGAGGCATAGAAATCAAATCTAAGCCTTTTAAAGCTAATAGTTTCTAAATGGCAGATGAAATGATTTAATTTTTAAAGCTTCTGTTTGTAGCATCTTGCTAAGAAGCTCTGAGTTAAAAGAACCACATTACTGTTTCCAAAACAAGATCTTTGCTGTCTAGATAATCTAAATTAACGAAAGCTTTCCTTTTTCTCTCTCTTCAGTATCTTTTCTTAGAATAGCTTCTGGGGGCTGYGTCCTGCAATTCCCTGTGCCCTCTGGCCCCCATCCAGAGAAGCACTTAAGTGTACAAACAGCCCTGGTTTTCGTGGCAAGTGGGCAGCTGAGCAGGAGACCCTCTTGTGTGTCCCAATGGCTTTTACACCTCTGTGTCCAAGGGAAATCTGCAGCAGCTTCCCACCCTCCACAGCACTTTCTCCACCTGACACGAGCAGCATTTAACAACACAGCCCTGCTGTTGCTTTTTATCTTCTTTTTGCCAGGGTTGGGATTAAATGCACGAGAAGGTGTTTCTTGTTCAGACTCAGATGTTTATTAATTCTTATCTACGTTACAGTCTCMCAARCYGTGAGTTCTACAGCACTTCTRGCTACCAAACTAAAAATGGCCCTTATCTCTCTATCTACAAGGCCTTTTAAGGATAAACTGTCCAATTAAGAAATGACACCTCARTTATTTCTACCAACTACCCATGGCCCGCAATGAGGACTTTTCTATCCAATTACAAAATCCCACCCAGAYCCATGRAGAGGAAGGTGGAAAAGAAGGACTGGCCTCTGTCCTAAAACCTCCATCATGCTTTATACATATATTACTATATTCTAAACCCTTAAACTCTAAGTTTTCCACCCTGTGATATCACACACTTCTATCCAAACTCCACACCCACAATCCCAGTGCTGTCACTCAATTTTGGAAGCCTTTTCCACAGCCTCAGGTGAAATGCAGTGTTTGCTTGGGGGTCAGTGCCTGTCAGCACAGAAAGGCTGAAATTCTCAGTGCTCCAACACCCTGCCCCTTTGTTCACACATCGTGTGAGGGGTTTTAAGGGTTATTCAGCTGAAGTGGGAGATCTCTGCTTGTTGGGAAGTTTCTCATGAGCTCTGCTCCAGTGGAGGTTTTGCCATCCAGTTTGGAAGCAGTTGYCTAATGGTAGTTGAGGATTTCAGCACCTCGCCAGTCACTAAATCTTTAAAGCAAAACTCAGTTGAAGCAGTTCCTGGGAGCCTGTGATTGATTTCAGTCCAGCAATTACTCAGTATTGACTGACTCGAGCGGGTTTTCCATCAGGAGAGGAGTTGTTTGCGGGAAGTTTCATGTCCTTCCTGTGGCAAATAAACTCAGGGACCCCATAAACATATTTCAACCTCAATGTGAACAATCTGATGTTAAAGGAAAAAAAAAAAGCTTTTAAATCCCACGGATTGTATGTGTGTAGTCTACTAATGTACTTCCTACTAATGTAAGTAGGAAAATAAATACTTTTCATGACTAGATGATTACAGGGAAATATCTTTCCTCTGAAGAATGGTATTACTGTCAGACCAAAACAGGGAGCTAATTCCAGCTTTCACCCTTTTTTGAGTGCTCTTTCTGTTTCTTTGCACCACATTTTTCTTGCCAGTGCTTACTTTGTTACTTTTTTTAAATAAAATCATTTTTAAGATTCAAAGGAAGGAGAAAAAGRGGATATTACAGAAACAAAGACCGAACTGGGTAGAGAAAATGTTTCAGCTATCCACAGGCAGGAAATYTGAGCTCCTCTGGAACCTGAAGGAGTCCTGGAGCAGCCCTGTTATTTTTATATATATTTATTTCCCTCTTTGACTGTTCTGCCTGCTTTTCCCACGTTATCATCAAAGTGGCCCCAGAAGGGACAGTTGTGAAACAGGAATTATCTGTGAGCAGAGGAACAAAACCAGAGCTTTTGTCAAGCTTGGTTTTAGCGAAAACAAACAGCTTTAATTGCCACAAGTGTTTGCAAACGTTGCTGTTCTCTTCTCAGTGTGTTTTAATATGGGAGGGAAAATGGGGAAAGGCAGGGAGGGATGTTGGTGGCAGCTCCACCTCGTTGAAACTTGGATTGAGCCAGTGGTGGTGGTTTCTCCCTCTTCCTACCCTGTGCCCTGGCCAGACTGCAGATAGGTTTGCAGCACTGAAGGAAAAAATAGTTTCTTCCCCTGGTTCACATGAACTGCTTTGAACTGGAACAGATGTGGATGTACAGAACTGTCTGCTCACAGCGACTGTTCCATTTATAACCACGGGTTTTCTATTCAGGTCTCTTTATCATTTTAACTTATTTTCTGTTTCCACGTCCTTTTCCACAATAAAATATTCTTAACTAAATGGGTTTTCAGCTCACATCCGAAGSCTTTGCCAGTACTGTTCCTTGCATGAACTTACAGTGCCAGCATTATTGATCAGTGACTTTTTGCTGATAATTGTGCCCAGTGGAGGCAGGGTTGGGTTTGGGCTTGTGGGATTTGTAAGATGGGGTTCAGAATATCAGTTTATTCCCAAATCAGGGCAAAGTCTAGAGTCTGATGGTGTTAAAATCTCGCAAGAGGTGTTTGTGATATCCAAGTTCTCAGTGGTGTTCCTGTTGATTTTCTGCTTTGTTGAACTGTGTTTCACTCTGGTGTACAAAATAAGTTTGTGTGCAGCCCAGACCAGAATGGTTCCAGTGAGTACAGATAAGAGATTTGCATTCAACCACAAAAATTCGGTCGATGATGTTGGGTTTGTTTTGTGTTTTCCACAAACTCGTACTTCAGGGTATGCTCACTCACTGTTTGATTTGATTAAATCCTCAATAATTAATTCTCCCAGTGCTCTGCTGAGTAAGAGGTGAGTCCTGCAGTTTCCACAGGAGTGTGTCCTGGGATGAAGAMGACATGAAGTAGGAGATGAAATTGGTGTTGGTGTTTGGGTAAAACCCAAATCAGTTTTGCCTCTCCAGTTCTGCACTCACTTGAGCGGACCATGTGGCTTTTATTACAAAATCAGGAATTCGTTTTTTAGAGTTATTTCAGTTTGTTCTCTGGTCTTTCTATGGAAACAGCCAGTTGTTTGTACGTTGGAGACATGTACACGTGTCAAGTTCTTTGTTTTAGTTCATGGCTTTCGGTTGACACAGAAAACAAGATTTCCATCGAAGTTGTGGGGACAGATAGGATTTTAATCTAAACCATATTAAAAGGCAAAACCCTCTGTGATCAGAGTTTTCTTAGGGTTCAGCTTTTAACTACCCCCTGCACTTTTTTCTGGGAAGGCCAGAGATTTTTCTTCACTTCATGTCTGAAGGCACTTTTCTTCTCTGGTTGACTCAACACCACTGGGTGATAGAAGCCCATGAAGCAGTGCTGTGTTGATGTTGGGATGCTCTGAGGAGCAGTCCAGGAAGGCAGGGAATTCTGGTTCCCTGGGCTATGGATTCCTCACAGCACTGGGAAAGAACCATTTTGCTGTTGTTGGGCCACCATCACATCACTCAGGTTGCATTGAGACAAATGCAGATAAAAGCAGATACCCTGAGTGTGGAAAAGAGAGTTTCAACTGCTCCCCAAGAAGAGATAATGAAGAAACAAAATGAATCTTTGTGCTGAATCTGGTTTAGCAATGTTGACAGGTGATATCTCTCTCCATCTGTCCAGCTGATGTGGTGTACACTGGTTTCTGACACAGAGTATGCTCTTGCTCAGACTCAAACTCTTGTGCATTTGCCCTCCTGGGTGCACCTTCCAGCGTGAATCGTTTCTCTTGCTCTTTTCTCCTTCCCCTGATCCCTACACTCTCTATTTCAATATCTGGAGCTTGCTTTATTTGCTCAGTTTAATTTTCATTTAAAGTTTCTTCTCGGTAAAAAAAAAGTACAGCTACTCATCTGCAAACAATTTTTAAATCTCTCTGAATGTTTTTGGCTGCACTGCAGAGGAAACCCTTTCCACGTTGCCCCCATGGTAGCGCTTTCCTCCTGAGCCCTCCCGGTGCCCTTGCTCCACCCTCCCACAGTTTTAACAGGAATTAAAACTTCATGGGAACATACCCAGTGGACAACCACATCAAAGCTGTGGTGGGAGAGCCCAGTTTTCCAGCGGATCTGGCGGGGCCTGGTGTTTCAGGTGGGATGTGATGTGTTCTGTAGGGGCCCTACGTGCAACGCTGGGCGGAGGCCGGACACCAGACACCGAGTTCCCAAAAGTTAATTGTAGTCTGGGCTGAGGCAGCACCTCCTTTGCACATCTCTGTGACTTGTCCACATGAGTTGTTTCATCCCCTCTTCCACCAAAGCACCACACCATTTGTCTGGTCTTAATGCTGACCAGTAGTGATTCCTCAATGCGAAGAATGTGCGCTGGAGGAAAATCTGTTTACAGTTCTTTGATAGATCTGTTCCAGTTTTGTTCACATTTGCCAGTTTTATTGACTTTCTTTTTGAGGGAAAATAATTACCTGGAGTCTGGTTTTAGTCGAGGGCTTCTTTGGTTTATGTGAGGAACAGACAAAGACCTGTCACATCAGAAGGGTGAAATGGGGTGGGGAAAAGAAGTGTTCTTTCCCTGCAACAAATAAATCAAGATCTTCCACCCTCCAAGAATGCACAGTAATGTAACACGTGTGGGCACTAAGGATAAGCAGACACATCAACAGAGGGAAGTCTTTGACAAGTTTTAGGTGTGTCACTCGGTCATGGGATGTATCTTACTAGACAGTCTGTCACTTTTATTTCCTAATAACTTTTTGACAAGAGACAGATAATACCGCAGAGTTTATTTTAAGGTAGATTGTTTAATTTTGTGTCTGTTCTTTTTCTTTCCTTGTTTCTTTCTTTCTTTTTTTTTCTTTTTTTTCCCCCTGATATTTTTCCCTTTTTCATAAAAAAAACCAACAGTGCCCCAGCTGTTATGGGGGCTGGGGTATGGGGTGAGTAGCTGGTTATATTTGGGGAGGAATCAATGGGTGCAGAGAGCAGCTGGATGCTGTTGGARTGTCAGTCCCTTGGATGTAGGAGATGTGCCCCCTGCTCCCATCCCTCTGCCAYGTGCTGTGCCCAGGAATGTCAGAGTCCTCTTGGGATCCATGTGGGAGCATCAGTGAGGTCCAGAGAGGCTGCACCTGAGGGAAAAGGAATCTTTTTTAAAAGCTGTTGAAAGAGGGTAAATCTGGGTGATCTCTCTTTTCCAGCTTCTCATCTTACAGGGCCTGATTTGTTTTACATCTGTGGCACAGATAACTTTTATTTAGGGAATATTTGYTCACCCTGTTTGGAGGGCACAGAAATTCCCTCTGGGAAACCGGCGCATTCCTACGGGCCGGATCTCCAAGCATGTCTGAGGATGGGGGAAGGAGTCTGAGCCCAAACAGAGGGAGGATAACCTAGCCCTGAAGAGTTTTCTTTCATATTCAGAACTTCTGGGTTCCACACTGGTTGGTAAAATGTGGCTTGAGAGGCTGTTTTGGTAAAAACGTGCCGAAGTCTTTCCTGAATCCATTACGATCTGCTTTGGTTGGTGTCTTGTAGTGAGGGTTTGTCAAAATTTGTGTGAACAAGGGTTTCACATTGCATTTCCTGTATTTTAGTGGTGGTGCACAGCAGTGTGAGATAGGATCAAGGATTCCTGTTAAAAAAAAGAAGAAAAGACCCATCTTGCCTCACTGAATTTATCCASTAAAATGATAACTTGGCCCATGAGGGTTATAACTGCAGCATTGCTGAGCCCTTACATCAACAAGGTGCTTTGCTTTCCACTGTGTGTGGTTTCAGGAGCAGGGACCCTATAGCAATACCAGCTTYAGCTCATTGGGACATCTTGCCCCATCCCTCAGCATTCTCTTGCTTAAACACTTAATCAATCACTTATTGATTGAGTCTGCTACATGCAGCCTTCACCTTTCCTTGGACTTGGCATTTCCTTGGACTCATTCCACCCTAATTTACTCTACRGTCTTACAGCTTAAAACTTCAATCCTGTCATTCCTTCCTCTGTCCATGTAAAAACTTTAACCCATCAAAAACTCCAGATGAAAGTGAACAGATGGATGTGTACCTGGATGACTAAAACCTGCTAAATCTTCCTGAGAGCACTTATCGTTCTAAGTGCTTTATTCTTTATGAGGSAATAACCCATAGCCTCACCAGGAAAAACAAATGCTTCCATCAAGTAAAAATCAGYGTGGAATAAGTGAAACTGATAGTTCACCCAAGTATGTGCTGTAGCTTGGAAATGCCTGTGAGAGGCTGTCACTGAGAACAGGCCAAAAATGGAACCTGGGGGAAAAATTAGAAAGGAGGTGGAATGTTATTAAAGCTATTCTTATAAACACAGGGGGCATTCTGATATTGTTTCTCTTCTTTAAACATTTCCATGTGAACAGGCCTTGCTGCCTGGGAGTTTGCTGCATGGGCTCCAGGAAMCCTTTTTTTTTAGGATAGAGGAGAAGGTGTGTGTTGTCTCATCAGATTTATGTGTTCAAATAATCAATGTGGACCTTAAAGAGTTATGGACTGTAGGATTTCTAATATTTCTGTAACCAATAGGCAGGTAATTATGGGCTGGAAAATATTTGACTCCTGACTGCTTYGGAAATGTGAAATCCCCGAAATCTGCTCCTGGAATCACACAGCCTGTGGACACGGTCCGTCATGCAGCACACAGATGGCAAATGTTTTTGCAAAGGGCTTTAGAAAAACATTTCCACCTCTGTTTTCCTTGGTGCTGTTGCACCCTGAAAATAAAATGAGAGCTGTTTCCTTTGCCTCTTAAGGGAAGGAGACCAACGTTTGTGGTGATGCACGTTCAGATTTCACGTGCTGCGTGTTTGGTTGGCTCCAGGAGCGCTCCGAGGCCAGGGGAGGGACCCCAGCAGGACATAAATTGTGTGGGCACCAGGAAGGAGCCACCCTGCAGGTGACAGCTGTGCTGTGTCACCTGGGYTGAGAGGAGCCCAGCGTGGTGGCCSTGCTGCTGTCTGGAGCAGCACTGGGCTGGCTCTCGGTGCTTATCCCGTGTAATTAAACACTCCAACAGCGCCAGTGGGCAGCAGCTGCTTTGAAAATGACATGATGGACACTTGTCAGGACACTCTGGTGGCAGCAAGCCCGTGCATGCCAGCAACTGAAAACGCCCCGTGTCCCCTTTGATGCCCCACTCCGTGCCCCTGGGTCAAATGTCCTTAAGGGGGGACCAGATTAATGAGGACTGCTGGTTAATTTGCTTAAATTTGAAAAGCCGTAGTTCCTGGAGTGTGGCTGTAACAGGGCACTTGAGCAGCATCATCCAAGGCTGTTCCCACGTGAAATGTTTTCCCAAGAAAAAATTTCTTGAAACTTGAACCAGTGATGCTGGTATGTTCCCCCTTCAGCTTTTTGTGTGCTCATCCCTGGAGCTGTCACACCCTCCCTTAGCCCCCTTTCAGCAAAGTAATTAAAACCAGCAAGCCACAGGCTCTCCTCCATCCTCCAAAGTGTTTAAATTTAATGGCCAATCTCATAAACAGTCCAAGAGGTGCTGGCACATATTGTTCCTGAAGGGTAATCCTGGCAGCACGTGCTGTCTTGTAGTTTATAGACAGAGACTRCTCTAAAAATCTATCTTTTTGTTAATTTTTTTGTGGAGCTCGTGGACCTCTTCCAGTTGTGCTCTCCATGCCCCCAGATGGGGCTTTCATAGGAATTTTAAACTTCAGAACACAGGAGATGTAAATAGGAAATGTGGGGAGGGGGGAAACACTTTTTGTTRTTAATAGCATTTCTGAATTTTCGTGGTACTTTAAAGATTTCTGCATGTTTTTTGATGCCCATCAAAAGTCACATCATGAYACTGAGAAAATTCACTTCCCATGGCTTGGCTTGGCAGAGAGTGAAAATGGAGTGTATCTCATGGACATTATTTTTTGTGTAAATGGAGGGATTGATGGTGCTGTTGGAAAGGTTCTTTCCTTTGGAATGGTTCTTTCTCTGGTGGCTTTTCACTTATTTTATTCAGCTGCAGTCTTAGAAAAACTTCAGCTGTCTTTTTAGTTGTGCCTTTAGCTGTCTTTTTAGTTCTTTACTTTGTTTCAGGTGACTTTCTGGTGAAGGGTGTTACAGGAAAATATTTTACTGCTAAACAGGAGTGTAAGGAAGTACGTTTAGAGAAGCTTGAAAGTCTCCAAATTTCAGCCCATTTGCCTTGTGTTCTTCTTCATCCTGTCACTACTGATGCTTCTGAGAACACCTTTTCAGCTTGGTCCCACAGTTTAGACAGTAATGAACCAGACCTACTCATGCTGAGAAATCTTCATTAGCATCAGCAAGACTAATGGCCTGCTGAAATTTCCACAGGTTTGTGCTCTCCTCCATCGGGACTGACACGTTCTGCCCTCGGTGTTGTGCTCACTGGTGGGGGCAGGAGCTGGCAGGGTGAKCTGGGCTGTGCCCGTGACTCAAATTGCACTGAGTCAACAGGCASCCCAGCCAATSCAGGCTGCAAACCGGATTATTAACMATGATTTCAGTAAAATTTGGCATCTGGGTTTAGCTTGTGTGAAGGAGAAGTGGTTTTAAAGCCTCTTCAACAGGRGAGATTTAACTGAAGAGCAGGGGTTTGGAGGTTTTTTTGGGTTTTTTTAATCCRTGTTTGTGTKCTGCTCTACCGTGTGTTTATTTTAAAATCTACTTGTGCATCAACACATTCTCAATCTGAAATGTAGATCTCAGACTGACATGTTTTAAATGTTTGAACTGCATCCAGTTTTAAAGTACCACAGTTATCTAAGAAGTACATCAAAGTTTCCTTCGGTGTTCATTTCTCATTATTATCTGTTCTGGAGCGCTGATTGTTTTTCGGTATAATTAGTCTACGTTCTCCTTTTGATCTCCATGTCAGATGTGCTCTCATGTTTACAGAGAAGAATCTCCTCCAAGTTTACTCCTCCTAAGTTTTACTGTGTAAAAACCAAACTTCTGCCCCGACTCCACAATTTTAGGTATTGGGTCTGTGCATTATCAGGCCACTCAAAAGTACTGGTTTCATTTGCTTTGAGTACAGTCACATATGGTTTACATTTCCATCAAATTCCTCCCAAAAAAAGCACACAGATGGGTTAATGGCAGCTCCGTTCCTCTATGCCAACTTCAGGCTGGACATGGCAGGACAGTTGATAATAAGATCTAAAATAAAGCCTGCTGATGACAGATTGCCCCACCAAAAATTTCTTGAAACTTGAACCAGTGATGTCGGTGCGCTCCCCCTCCAGCTTTCTGTGTCTGTGCCTGTGGAGGTTTGGATCTGCTAYCAGCAGCCTTAAATCTTGCATTGTTAAAGCAGACTTGTTGTTGCTTATCTTCCTGGAAAAGGATGTGCTCCCAGGACTGGGAGATGAGAACCAGACAAGTGCAAAATCCTCCATCTGGGCAGGGGTAATTAGCCAGTCAAATGGCAGTTCCTCAAAGAAGGGTTTAGGACTCATAAACTAAACATAAATCCACAATATCTCTGTGTAGGGAACATGTAGTAACGCTGCTCAGGGCTGGAAAAGCCTGACCTGGAGTACTTCATCCCGTTTCAAGCATCTTTTTCACAAGAAAAATGTGTAGCATACAGCCTAAAGCAACAAAAATGAAATGAAATCCAGGGAAATATGTCTTGGAAGAAAGCAGAGGGAGAGARGCATCTGGCCAGTGGGGTTTGCAAGGTTCCCTTTGGGTTTCTGGATAGAGTTGTTGGTTTTGGGGCAATATTTATCATCCTTGTCCTAGTGTGAGGTGCCTTCTGCTGATGCTGAATTTTGTTTGTCTCTCAGAGGGAAAAGCCCATCCTGACAGGAGAGGAGAGGGAACAGTGGGAAACCCTCTGTTCACGGGTGGCCTCTGTGCCAGCTGCTCTCAGGAACTCCTGGGGTTACCCATGTCCAAATCTTTGCTATTTCGGGCAACCACATCACAGAATCCCATTCATAAATTTCTCAAGTACCATTACAAAAATAGTTTTGTTTTACTTTATTTATATATTTATTTATTCAATTTTTTTTTTTTTTTGCCACTATTGCCCTGGCATGAACCTCTGCTTTGGAGCCTCATCTCTAATGACCGGTTTTGAGCGTTTTAAATGTTAATTAATCACTTGTGCACTTTAGTTGTCCTTCATTACCCTCTGTCTTCTTGACCATCCAGTGTAGATGGGAAAGTTGGTAATGAGGGGGTAGATTTTTAGTTCTTTTATTGTGTTGTAGGAAGAAAAGCTCCTCCCTCCTTCACTGCCACAACCCTTTTTGTCCATTTTGCATCTGTTTAAATCTGAGTTCCTGTGTCTGACACAGCRGGTGAGGAGCGCTGCAGGCAATATCCCACAAAAAAAAGCTGCTTATTGCTTGTTCATCTTCACTGGACATACCCTAAACTGTAAATTTCCTTTTTCTGAGCTGTTTCTCACAGAGAGACAGTTGTACTGACACAGAATGAAGGAATCCTGAGGGTGCTGGCAGGTGACAACTCTGGAGAGGATTAGGAGCAGCCTGTGTTGGAGCAGGACACGTTACACCGTGCTGGGAGCTCTGACGGGCTCCTTGAGGATCTACAGTCATGGGAAAGATATTTTTGTGGGTGTTCCTTGAAACGGAGGAGCCGTGCTGTGTTTGGGCACAGGGTGGGACAGGCACTGGGTGTGCAGTGTGACATTAAGGTGTTGGCTTCCAGTTGGTCTGACACTTGTTTTCTGCAGCTCTGCTCCGAGAGCTCCTCTGCCACCAGTGGTGGCTGGTAGCACAAAGCGTCTCCCAAAAACCAAGATGCTGGGATGTGAAACAGATTCCGTTTTGGCATCTGAAAATTAGGGAGAGAGCAGAACTGTCAGTAAATGTTCAACCAATTAYACCCAAGAGTGCCCAGCTCAAGGGCAGAATGGGCAGAATTTGTAAATCTTCCAGCCCAGTGGTGTTGATGGATTGATGAAAGATAAATGGCTGTCTTCACCAAAAGATCCCTTTTTTCTCCCCTTTGGTTTTTTGGGGTTTTTTTTTTCTTCCCCTCAGGCACAGCAGCAGCACAACCAACCAGTGCCTTTGGTTGTGCTGCTACAAAGTGTTTCCATATTTAAACAGTGCTCCAGATTGTTTATTGACGTGGATAAGTGCTACAGCATCCAAACCTCTGGGAATCTCACCGTAAGTCTCCCAAATAAATAGGCACAGAGGAGAGAAGCCAAACAGGATATAAGTTAGGATGGGCAAGAAGTGTGTCTTTCTGTCAAAACCAGCAAGTCATTGTTTCACCATGAAAAGTAGCATTTCGTTTTTCTGCAAATGGCTGATTTTTTTGCTGCCTGGCTTCTTAAATCTTGCCTAAAAGGTTGTAGGCTGAGTCCTTTCTAAGAGCCTGATGGCTGATTAACAAGTGTAGAGATTAGCAGAGGAAGCACTCGATGTGGGAATTGTTACATGGGCTGGAGTAGGTGTGGTGATGGGTTTTTTCCTCACTGGGACATCATGTTTAGGATTGACATCCTGGGTCTGTAGGTATTTCCCCCTGGGAGAATCGGCACTCCAAAAGCTTCGGGCGGAGTCGATTCACACCTACATTTACACTTGCTCCAGTTCTAAGTGCCATTGCAGCACCCAGCCTTTCCCAAAAACACAGTTTTGTGCTGTACCACTGTGGGAYGTTAACCGAGAAGAATTGGCTTTGTGCTCTGCAGTTTCCCTGAAGGATCTTTTTGGACTGCCTGGGGATGTGCTGTGGTGACATTCGCTGTCCTGCCTGTCTCTGCTCCCAAGGATGGGCAAAAACCAGCCCGCAGGGAGAAAAGGCATAAAGAATTCAAACTGYTGATCCAAGCTACAAACACTTCCAGAAGGAATACAGTTAAGAGAGGAGAGTTTTCAGGGAGGAAGGGTTAGTTTCACCTAAATTAAAAAAAAAMCCCAAAAACCTGTGTTAARATCAGGCAAAGAAAACAAGTAGATACAGGAACATCACAAGTGTGTGTTGGCTCAGGGGGTGCTGTGGTGAGGTGCCACTCCTTTGTCCATCCTTTTACCCCATGGAAAAGTGCCTTGATGCTGAATTGGGCTGGAGTTTGACAGTGTGAAAACAAAAATTTACCCCATAATTTTTTTTTTTCCCCACCCTCTGCAACCGGTTCAAATATTTTAAATAGTGTCTGTCCCCCAAGCACAAAAAAATGAATTGTGCAATATCATAATAAAAACCAGCAAACTGCTACAGGCCACAGACATCCAAAAGGYCAGTAAAGCAAATGGCCCAAGGATGTTGCTAGCATGTTATCTCAGTCAGATTTGAAATCAATCAGAACTGCAATGCCWTTGTTTTTATTAAGATAGTTGCCCTCTCTTCCTTTAAAATACCAATATTGRCATCATTTCTGCAGTCAGAACTTTCCTTTCTCTTCATCAGCAATATATTTATTGCAGGTTTAAAAGCAATCACTTCAAGATAATTTCCAAAGAGCTCGAATATATTAAAAAAAACCCCAAAACTAAAATTCTAGAGACTGTTCATGAGACTAGAAACCTAGCTGACAAAAATGTGTTTTGTAAACTGGTTTAAYAAACCCACCAGCAGAGAGTATGTGCTATTAAAAACCAATCAAGTTTTTAAATAGCCATTTACAATGTATTTTGAAAAAGTTTGTGGAATAACAGATACTGTCCTTAAGTGAATCCAAAAATACTACTTTTCTGAACGTTCTGGTAAAACATGGGGCTGGTTTTTTTTTCATGCAGAGTATTGTTTTTCTGAGTGTTTCAGTGCTTGAAGATAAGCAATATATGAAAGTTTAATTCCATTTTATTCTATTGTTTAGGGGTTTTAAACACAGAATGGATAAACATTTACCAGATAAATGAACAGCACATTTTCCTTTCTCAAAAAAAAGAGAAGACAGAAAGTGAAATATTATTCTGCTAACCAAAACAGAAAAAAAACCCACAATCAAACTTGTCTTAGGCTTATAAACTTAATCACACTTTAGGGGAAAATAAATTCCTTTCCTAAATTCTAGGATGAAACCTTGACCTTGCATAAATAACAAGGTTACATCCTCAATGTCTTTCTCAGGAAATATGAAAACAAATAATGTTTTCTCTCTTTCTCTCTGTGTTGATGTCAAATGCTTGCTCTTGGCAGGAGCTGCTGTTTCCTTTCTTACCCAGAATATCTTTGGGCAAGCCATCACTGACCACGTGCCTGTGATGAATTTTGGGCTTTTTCATGGTGGAACAGCTGCAGTTTGGGCATTTAAAGAAGGTTTGGCTGCAGGAAAAACGTGCTGTTTGAAAATTTCTAGTTTTGCTTCTTTGGGCCATACTTTTGTGATGCTCAGAGGGGTTTCCTCAGCAGAGGAGGATTCGTTTCTAGTCCTAAAGAGAGAGTGTTGAGGGTTTGTTGTGGGAAGAATGATGCCCCTCTGGTGATGCTTGTCATTTTCTGGTGATGATTTCTCAAAGAATAATGAAGAGAGAGATGGCAAAACGGGAGAATCCTATCTCACACTTCTTGAGATTAAAATACTGAACTAGAGCTGCCCTTTATTATTTCTGTTTTCATTAGCATTTTACATGGTCATCATAATTGCAAAAAAATGGTTGGTGTTTGGGGTTTTGTTTGTTTGGTTGGTTTGGTATTGGTGTTTTTTGGAGGACGTCTCTTTGAGTTTGCCAAGATGTCCTTGTTTATACAGAGGTTGAGCACAATGATCCTTCAAAATAGGTCTGCCTTAGGTTCTTGTGATATGAACTACTTGGGATTGTTGTTTGCTTTTGGAGGAGAGCAGTGTTAGGCATGCACATCCTGGTGTAGAAATCTGCCTCTTTAAGGTCCACGCCTTTGGGATGGATTCTGAGCTCCTTTTGGAAAAGTGCTGCTGCAGAACAAACAGGAACAAGTCAGGAATGAAACTGAGATATCTGGATAGAGATTTTGGCCCAGCTGCCTTTGAGCACCTGCAGCAACCACAGAGCCCTCCACACTCTGCTTCTTTCCATTGTACACGTGACAGCAATTTCCTGGCAATTTCCCCTCCTTTGTTTTTGGGCAGGAGATGTGGCTTGACCAGTGCACCTTTGGATAATCATCCAGGTTTATTAGTAAGCCTGTCCCCTGTTACAAAACCTACAGGGCAGCTGTTTATGCTTAGGCTGGATCTTGACTGCTCCTTTGATATGAAGATGTATTAGATACTAAATATTGTCAAAAACTCMTTAAGGAGGAGATTTGGTGAGCCTGGGCTCGGTCCTGCTGTCGTTCTCAGCTTCTCTACCAAGGCCCAAACTGCAAAGAATATCCATCCCCAACCATTCCAAGTGTGCCTTTCACCTCTCAAGAAGCCTTACCAAGGCACTGGCCCAMTCCTTTCCCCGTGCTGGCCCCAAAGGGAAGCTGTCTTTGCTGATGGATCAGCTTTCTGCTCCAAGAATTCTGCCACTCAGGATGAGGCCAAAGGGAATCCTAAGCAGGGGTGTCTTGTTTTCCTGCAGCATGTGTTTCTGCATCCCCTGGCACAGGGAGAGCTGGCTGGCTGGGACATGGCACCCTCCCAGATCTCAGATCTTTCTGAAAACCAAGGAGCAGAGTGCCTGGTTGCATCCACACTTCTTAGGGCTTCTGCCTCTGGTGTGCCTCAGCTTGCTTCCTTAGGACTGGGGAAGGCAGGGAATGGCATTCCCACGGATAGATAGGAGTTAAGAGAGCTTTTCYCACTCCCTCATTTGCATTCCCTCACTCAGGGAGGGAGATTCTTCCATCTGTTGGTGGAATTTGCCCCCTTTATATTCTTATATTGGTGTCGTTCCAAGTTAAAACTGTGGGGCTATGAAGAAAACTCAGGAGAGCCAAGCTCTTACTCAGGGCAGGATTTGGTTGGGTTTCCTCAAGGAGCACAGAGCTGGAACTTTGGCTGGGTATCTCCCACCCCTATCACCCCACCACATCACCTCCACCTGCCTGGGCACACCCAAAAAACATATATAAATAAGGTGGAGCTCTGCCCTGCAAAACCCAGTCCCAGTGAYTGCCTCTCTCATCTCAAATGTGGAAAAGCAACCCTTGGATGTGGTTCCTGTGGCCCAAACCCTTTTTATCAGGTGAGCAAAGCCTTCCAGGACATCCATGACTGGGTGTATGCAGCCCACACACCCTTGTGGCTTTGCATGGAAATGTAAACACCAGTGCAAATGTCTCAAGATTAGGACTTTAAAAAATGGGAAGCCTGAGGGATAAAGAGCAGCTCTGGCAGTCAGCACGTGTGCCATGGCCTCAGCCCCAGGCTGCAGTCCATGACTGAGATTTTAGAGGAAAACTGGTTACTTYTGGATCCTCATTTCCACGTGTTTGGTATAAAGAGCCTTTTGTTACAGCCTGGTAAAGGAAAATATACGTCATATTTTGAATCTACYTAGATATCTTTTATATTTAGACTCTGGTGAGGGTTCAGGTATCCACTGTCCCAATAAACACCAATTCTCTCACCATAATCTCTTTTTTAGGKTTTTTTTTTTCCCTTTCAGCTTGCTGCTCCCATTGATAAAAACTGCCTTTCCTTGGAACACACAAACAAAAATGATGAGCATCATAACCCTGCAAAAAATATTTAACAGGATTCACRAAACATGGATTCGGTGGTTCTCCCATATATAGTTTTGTTTTCCCCATAACCTTGAGCAGTTTTAGTGYTGATCTTTGTGCAAGAGCAACAGAAGCAAATAATATTTTTCTGATGCCTGGCAGAAGAAGAGTGCTTAACTTAGGTGTGTTAGAAATATGTCTGAAAACAGCTTTACTTTATAGACCACTACATAGCTGTTGGTAGTTGTGGAGAAAAAAAGTGAAATTTGTCTTGGGAKGGGAAGAGGCTTTATGTGTTTTCATAAAATGTGAGGTTTGATGGGGTAYAAAGAAACGGGCAGTAGTGTTATGGTAGAATTTGCATTTTTTGGTTCTTTACGTGGTGTTGAAAATGCCATTTCAATCAAAACATTCATTATCTTTACTGGTTTTAGGTGGTTTTGCTCTTTGTTTTTACATTTCACAAGGCTTGTGTCAGACCAGACGTGTTCAAGCCCAGGGCTGCATCGTGCAAACAGGGTAAATAAATCTTTAAAACCAAAAATAGACAGGCATAAATAAAAAAAATGATGTCATTGCTGTGTATCCTGCTAACCTGCTTTGAGTATGTCGCTGATAATAATAGATCAATAACTTTAAAGCTGTAGACAGCCTTCCAGGAAAGCTGCAGCCCCACTCCAGAGCCCCACCGTTCTCAGTAGTGAGGAACAGAGCTAAGCCAGGCTGATCATCCAAATAATCCTGCCAGGAGCTGAAGTTTTTCCACCCGGACACAAAGTGTCTGAATGGGCTCTGCCCTTCAGTGAGAGTTGTCAGCATCAGGCACATCAAGGTCATCCTGCTTTGRAAGTATTTCTCCTCTGCAAAGGAAACTGTCCATGGAACCCAAGATTTATTTCACTGTTTGAGCTTTTTTTTTTTAATGGATTGGGTCTTAACATCATGCTTGATTCATTAAGGTAATAACCAGCACAGGCCTAGGCTACAAGTTTTAAAATAAATGGAAAAAGCTAAGGAGATGGGCGAGTTCCAAAGCGTCCTACTTAGCGTGGTGCTGGAGAAGATGAAAGAGGAAGGATTCACCTTTCTGCAGATGGAAGGGCAGGAGACATCAACATCCCTGCATCCCTAAAAGGATGGACAGGAGGTACCAACATCCCCAGAGGTGTTAAATTTGTCCCAGGGGAGGTGGGCTGCCTTTTCCAGCAGCCCTTTTCCTGCCAGGCTGGTTGGTCGGTGTTACAGTGAGACCTGCTGCCTCTCCACAAGCAGCACAGCTCGAGGCAACATCTCCTTGGGAAAATTCACACCAAACTGTGCCTGGAGCTCATCAGCTCCTGATGTCAGGACTTGGAGCAGAACAAAAGCTCAGGATGTGTKCGGGTGCTCCTTGGAGAGCGAGGCCGCTGTTGGGCCGGGGCCAGGGCCTCGTAAACAGGTGTCAGCATCCCAAAAAAAGAACTGCCCTCCTTGCCAGCAGCGGGTATCCTCGCTGGCATTCCAGCAGGCTGGCTGGCATTCCCGGGCACGGCTCCTGGGGCCAGCAGGAATGACCAGCCTGCTGCTGGGATGGCACTCGGGGCCTGCCCACCGCTTGCCTGGCCTTGTTTTCCCTGGTTTTTTTTTTTTGGCCTCCAAATGTGACAGCCTGGGAGGGTTTCTGAGGTGGAGGAAGGAAAAGAGGAAACGACAGGAGAGTCACTTGTGAGAATGATGGTTTTCTCCTTTTAGGATTAAGCTCTAGCTTGAAATTTGGGAGATACAGGAGGTAGAGGACTGGGTGAGGGTGTGCTGAAGGAGGATCCTGCCGCTTGCCTGGCCTTGTTTTCCCTGGTTTTTATGGCCTCCAAATCTGACAGCCTGGGAGGGTTTCTGAGGTGGAGGAAGGAAAAGAGGAAACGACAGGAGAGTCACTTGTGAGAATGGTGGTTTTCTCCTTTTAGGATTAAGCTCTAGCTTGGAATTTGGGAGATACAGGAGGTAGAGGACTGGGTGAGGGCGTGCTGAGGGAGGATCTTGCTGCTAGGGGGCAATGTGCAGCAAGCAAAACCCCACTAAAGGCGTTTTACCTCTTATTAAACCTTTTCCTCTGAGAAAAGAACGTAAATCCAAAAGTTATCCAACTTTTGGTTTTTATTACAACACAAGTACACTTTTTATTACACATTTTTAGTACATTTTTTATKGCACACACTAATGTTTTTTCCTGCAGAAAAACATATTATAAACAAATATTCAACCTTTACTTAAAGGCTGCATTTCGTTTAGCATATATATATGTGTGTGTGTATGACTTTCTTAATAAGCTTCATCGTCGCCTGCATGCTTCTTAATTTTTCATTCTGAATTATATCATGGTTTACATAAAGCAAAAAGATAAGGATGTGGACATTTAAAAGCCTCAAATCACATGGTCTTGTAACTATTCTGCTGCTTCCCTTTTGGGATCAGCTGGGACAGCTACCTCAGACGTCTTTGTGGCTTTTTTTTTGTTCTACTGCTTTCTTAAACCTACTCTCTAAAAAAGAAAACAAGAGGAAACAAGGAATAAAATAAAAAGAAAAGAAGGGAAGGCGGTTTCAGTGACATTGTTGGTTTCAGGTTGAGCAGGGAAATGGTTGTTCATTTGTTTAGATGTACTCATGATGASTTGATGATGGTTATTTTAGAACTAGTGCAAGGTATTTCTTTAAGAGTTGCATTGTGTGACTGCAATTTTAAAGTTCATTTTAATGACAAAAATGCTTTTAGCCAGGGAATATTCAGTGGCTTTGCATCGTTATGACTATAATGTTAATGGTTGATTGAATACTGGAGAAAATACATTGGTTTCTACAGCAGGTTCTTGGTTCTGATTCACCTGGTCTTCAACATCCAGTGAAGAAGCATTGTCTGAATGAGGAAAAGTTACAGCACAGTGTGTGCCAAATTTCAGTGGTGGAGAAGTAATCATTAATTAATTAGTGTTAATTCTTGCAAGGTGTGGTTGGGAATTTTAACAGATGCGACTGAAATTTGAACAGAGGAGGAAGTGGTTTCGAGTTTGAGGGGATTTTTATTAATTCAGTCTTGTTTCCCATATTGTTCAGAGTGAGAGACTCRAGCATGGGTTTGACTCTGTGTCCCAGGAATATCAGAGACTTCTGCTGACTCAGAATCCATGGGTTTTCAGGATTGGTTTTATGGCTGTGTTGAAATACATTGAGTGCTTCTTCAAGTCTTTGTTGCAGTGTTTTCTGCCTAATAAATAGAAGAGGGTGGGTYAGTCAGCATTAGAAGGCAGCAAAGSCAGCAGTTTTCACAATGCTCTCCTCTTTCAGCTCCCAACAAAGAGATTAGGATGTCARTCCAGCTGAATTAGGACATTAATGTTCTTTGCACTCCTCACCTTTGCTCTTCTATCTTGCCATAAATAATTCTGAACGTGAATTTATTTKGAGATTAAATTATTGTTCTTGTTTAATGTGATTAACATAAAATATTCATGGTTTTCAGTCTTTGAAATGTTCTACTCCATGTTAAAAAGAAAAAAAAAAGGAGGTTTTGTGTTCTGCAAGGGAAGGCTTTGCCCTCTGCCAAATCAGCACAAGTGAACTGCTTGTAATCCCTGGGTAGTTGTAATTACCAAAGTGGTTTGAATGGCTTTACTTAGTATTAAATCYTGACATCATCCTTAAGTGCAGAAATCAAACTTGCTGTCATTAAGATCATATCAAGAAAGCTCTCACAATTCACATATTTTCCAGTAGCCATAATAACCCAAAATCCTGTGATTCAYTGCCTACCTGAAGCACTCGTTCTTTCCATTATTGCCAGGCTACTGATGTGTAAACAGAAGTGTAAATGTCTGCTTGTGTCGGGGTCGGCAGGGATTGTTTGGGCTTGCACAATGGTGCTGAATCATCTGAGCAGGTCTCCTTGCTCCGTGCTGGGGCTTAAAAAAACGCTGCTTGGAAGTGCAGCTTCAGAGCACAGGGAGGTCCTTTGGGCTCATTTTCTCCTCGGAGCCTATTCCCCATCCCAGTGGTGATTCCTAAACCAGCACTTTTCAGTTCACAGCTCCATTGTTCAGACTCACAGTCGGTTAAAGGTGCTTCTCTTCTAATGGCCTCTGCAAAATTCTGRAATAACTGGGTTTTACTTAGCACACGAGTGAAAAGGAGGGAAGAGAGAACTTTTACAGCACTTAATCCGCTGTTTTTACAAAGTTCTTTCCAGCACCCTTCCAAATAGAAATGCAGGTTGTTACGGTTATGAAGTTCCAAAAGTTGTATTGTTTTATGAGTATTTTGCAGCCACGGAGTAAAGGTTTGAGTACACAGGATTCTGCAGCTGCCCACACTTGTTTCAATTCCCAGTGTTCAGGGAGCCTGCCCCTATGTGCCTGTAAGTGTTGGGAAAAAGAGATCATGCACATGTAGGGAATTGTTAGACATTCCCATGAGCCAGCAGATTTTTGGCTGCTTCTCTCTATTTCCCCCCCAAAATGCTCCTTGAGTTGTTRCAAATTGCTGTTCAAGTGGCTGGCTGAGTTTGGTGATGCTGCCCTGAGATCTCAGGAGTGCTGTCTGTGCAGGGAGAACTCCAGGAGGGTGTTAAAAAAGAGGCGAGAAGAGCAGCCCAGATCTGCAGAGGTGTGGGTGTYACACATGTGTGATGTGCCCATGAATATGCAGAGGGTGATTGCTGCCCAGCTTTTATGGTGAGGTGATGATGGCAATGAGCACTGGTTTTCCTGTGAAAGCAGATTGCCCAGAACTGAAATCAACATCCACAAGCTCATGGTGTTGGCAAGCTCCAGAGGAGCACAACTGCAAATTCCACAGAAGCATGGCTTTCATAACAGTAATGTTTACCTTTCTCTGATAAGCTCAGGACATGTGCCAAGGCTTCGGTTTCATCCTCCTCCTCCTCCTCTGCCTGCTGCAGGTTGTTGTCCCCACACAGAGCCTGATCAGAAATCCAGTGATTATTGCAGTGCCCTCCCAAAATTCASATTGAGTCAGGTGGCTTGGGGCCAGATGTGGTCAAGCTCTGGCCTTCTCCAGGGATGGATGGAGATTTGTAGCTTCACTGGTTCTTTCCCCATTGTGTGATCACCCTTGTCGTTAGAGAATTGAGATTTTTTTTAATGTTTGGTCACAATTTCCCTTGTTGCAACTTGTGTCTGTAGCCTCTCACCCTTTCCTCATGCACCTGTGAGAGGAATGTGGCACGGCTGTGTTCTCTGTGTCCTCAGTTGGTAGTTGAAGGCAGGAATGGGACCCCCAGCACTTGCCCTCCCTTCTTTGGGCTGCATAAGTGCGGGGCTTTTTTGGGTTTCCATTTTCCAGCCTGTCAAAACCCCTTGAAGTGGCAGCCTTGCCCTGCAGCTTATCAATCCTGCTCCTTGGTTTCACATCATCTGCAAATCTGCTGGGGAGTGGGATCTTCCTTGTCTCTTCCCTCGACATTATCCCTGAAGTTCAACCAGACCCAGACAGGGCAATTCAGTTTCATGTTTTCTGTTGTTGGGGAAAGCTAATTTAGTATCCATAAATTCTACAATTCTTGCTTTRTATTCACTCTTCAGACGAGCAAGCCCTGCACAATGCTGCAGTATTTWATTTCAGTGTCAAAATTAATAACATCTTGGAAGACTTTGCCTTCTATTGCTTGCATAAGTGCCCATATGCAAACACCAGTTTGCATTCTGTCACTTACCTGGTTGCTCAGTTTGTAGTGAAATTTTTATATTAAATCCTTTAGCTATCTATATACTTAAACAGGAAATGGAAACAGTCCTGATGTCTTCATCAGGAACAGGTTGAGAGGGAGAAACCTCCAGATTTTCAAGACTACTTAAATAGTAGAATGGTTCAGTAAATGAGATGCAGGATGTAGGTACTTGAGGGGAAAGCCTTAACTTTGTTTTCCCTCATGAACAAATTAAAGGAAAAAACGCCTCCTGGAAAGGGAAAGGCACCATGGCACCTGTCCTCACCAGCAGTTTTTCCCTTTTCCCCCCTTTTTCCTCCTCTTGCCAAGAAATACAACCATTCCACGAGCCCACAGAGTGAAAACATCCTGAGACACCAGTGCAGGATAAAAGTTAACTGAGCACTCTTCCTCTGGAGGAGGAGGAGACCCAGGTAGGGCTGAGGAAAGCTGAGAAGGGAGGAAGGGAGAAGGGGTGGGAGCCCTGCCCAAGGGCTCATTGGCAGGAGAAGGCAGGAACAGGATACGTTTCAGCTTTTGGGTGGCTCTGGGAGGAGCAAGTGTTGGGATTAAAGTGTCTTGATAAAACTGTTCCCTTCCTTCTCAGACGCAGACAGTGAGTTTCATGGGGTGGATTTCCTGCCAGAAGATCTCAGTGAGGCTCCAGAGGGGACAGGAATGAGGGTGAACAAGAAGTACTCCTGTCTACCTGCTGAGGAGAAGGGCATCCACATCATCAACATCCGAGCGATCGAGGACATCGGCTACGACCAGCACGAGAGCACGGTGAGTAGTCACAGCCTGCTGGGTCAGCACAGGCACCCTGCACTTGGCCCCTCAGCTCATTTCTCATCTTTGCCACTCCCAGGATGCTCTGAAATCCTCTCCCTCMGTTTTTTCCAAGGTGCTGGGAAGGATTGCCACCAGGCACAGTCCACGCTGATGTGCTGGGGGTTGTTCTTGSATGTGTGGGAAAGGGAATCTGGTTTAACCTGTAGCATAAAAAGGGGCTGACTCTTCTCAGAGTGAGGAATCTGGMAGCAAGGCTGTGCCAACCTTTACATCTTCTTGCCAGTGCAGAGAAGAACAGAAGAGAATGTCTAAAATTTCATGCCAAAGCCATTGTTAACCTAGGTAACATTAAACTGATTTTCTGTAGCACGCAATAGAGATTAGATTCCCAGTGTCATTGTTTGCTCCTCGGTTAAATTCTTTAACACAAATTTTAGAAGAAGTTAATAATATGAATACCAAACATGATTATGACTTGGTTATGTAATTAAAACATAAAAAGAAGTTTATTAAGGTGGAGTGGGCTATACAACAGATTCGCTGGGGAAAGAGGTACCAGAAAAAGCAACATGTGATTTACTGTGCTTGGGCTTAAAATTAGGATGGAGCATGGAGGAATGATTCTGTCAGGGTGTTAAAATCCTCCTGCTGTGGTGAAACTGAAATGTCTTTTCTCAGTCTCATTCACAGCTGAAGAGACATGAGCTTTACACAGTCTAAGTCAATGCAACTCCACTTAAGCACAGCAGCACTGCAAGAGAACATCTGGCCCATGAGTATCTTTCAGCATTTATACCCCATCCKTAAAATAATCTGACCATTAATTTCACTAAAACAGAACCAAGTTTTTTGGCTGCTTCCTCTTTGCTGTGAGGTATAGCTGTTCCCWCATATAAATGTATTTGTTGAGGCTTTAGTAGCCACAGTGGTGATTTTGCCTGGTTTTAAAGAAACTGCTGTTTAATTAATTAGTAAGATCAACACATCTTTAAAAAAATTAAACACAAGCCAGTTAGTTGCCATTTGTTAATATTTTGTTTCTGTAGAAATTTGCATAAGTGAGTTACCTGCCACAAGCAAACTGCTTTAAAAAAAAAAATTCTGAATTCAGAGGTGCGTGCCATTAATCATAAAGCAGTTGGAAAGTAACTGTTATCAATGGTCTTTTAAATCAAAGTTATGCTTACAAACTAAATGAGAATATCTAGGTAGGGCACAAACATTAACAGACTGTGCCCTGAAGAGTTTGACATGGCTAAATAACCTCCCCTGTTTTCATGGAATAGAGGCAAGAGGACAATRAGTGAACTCCATGGTGGCTCCAAATCCTGTATTATTTTATTATAGAGTTATTAACTTGGTGTAAAGAGTTTAGGTTAAATGGGAAAGAGGGATGAGATCCTAAAGGAGAGAGAAGCAGATAGCAAAAGCTATCTAAAATAACTTGGATTTAATGTTTTAAGTATGAAATAAGCAGGTGTGCACATCCCAAATTGATTTTAGCATTTTGCAACTGATGGCCAATTGCTGTCTTCTGGAGAACAAGTCCTTTTTCCTCCATGGAGGAAGGACATTCTTCTATAAACTTAAAAGCCAGAAAAGTTCCCTGGTCACTGAAAAGCCACTCCTGTGATGGGTATTTTTTTGTAAAAGCAAATGCCAGTTACTAGTGAATTTTCTTCTTCTTCTTTTTTTAATAGTATGTGCATCTCCAAGGGTAAAATTGTGAATTATGCATGAGAAGTGTCATAAAAGTAGAAATAAATTAATGGTTAGTACCTTTTGTTTGTTTCTACAGTTGCCCCGTGCCGTTTTCAGATAAATGCTTGGAAAGGAAATTGTGTTTTAAGCCTTACCTTCCATGTATCCTTGCAACACTTACCTAGCATTAACTCAGGCTGGGAATTAAGCCCTTGCCACCATCAGATTGCATAGTGACATGGGTTTTATAAGTGGGRAAAAGAAGTGGTGAACTCAATAAGCAGTGACCCCGCTTCCCTGGCCACTTTCCACGGCGTTTTTGGCCGYGCCGCGGGAGCAGCTGGCTCCCTTCAGTCTGTATCTAAGATGATCTCTTGCTCAGATGATAGGGACTTGCAATGATAGATAAGAGAAGTGAGAAATGTTTCCACACGATATTAATCTATTTGTCAGAATTGCAGCATCGCAGATGTCATGGGTGGGAAAGGACAGACGATCTTAGCRGCGATTAACCCCCAAAGGAGAAAACCAAACCCAGCAAGTAGCTGACTTATGAACCACTGTGCTGGTGATTAGATTAAATCCCAGTCATGCAATCTATTTATTTCTGGCCAATAAAATCCCAGCTGGCTATCAGTAAAATTAAAGGTGTTAACTTGCAAAAATTTTTCGGAGTAAGTAGTATGATGGGGGGGGACGACTCCTCCTGTCTGCTGGCTGTCTGGAGAGAGGGCATCGTGTGCTCCAGGCAAAAGGAGCCTTGACAGGAGAGAATGGTCTGTCTGGTGCTTGTGTTGGGCTGTGCATTCATTATCCTTCTCTCTCCTTCTCTCCACACTCCCAGTTATTAAATTCCCTGTCCAAAAACCCGGATGCTGACTGCAAATACGGGCTCTACTTCAGAGATGGCAAGAGGAAGGTGGACTACATCCTGGTGTACCACTACAAGAAGTCCTCGGCAGGGAAGACTCTGGCCAGGAGAGCTCAGCACAACGATGCCAGCCTGAGAAGCACCAAGCAGGACCAGCCCCTCCCAGGGAAGGGGGTGCAGCTGGAGATGGGGGAGAGTGAGCCTCACATGGATTACCACGAGGACGACAAGAGGTTCCGCAGGGAGGAGTACGAGGGGAACCTGGTGGAGGCCGGGCTGGAGCTGGAGCGYGATGAGGACGTAAGGATGGGTTAAAGATAAAGAGGGTGACTGCTGGGCAGGCCCTGGGGGATGCTGAGCTGTGCACCTGGCTCTGATCAAGGTTGCACAAGCTCAGCTCTTGCAGGGTTTGATTGCAGTGCTGGCAGTCAGTGCCATCCTCACCCACTCTGAGGTTTAGTTGGCTGCACAGGAGTGTGCCGTGGTGTTGTAAATGCCCCGATGAGGTGAAGTTCCTGGCTTTTCTTGGCCAGGATTTGTGGCACACCCACCGTTGCAACAGGGCTGTGCTGTGTGCTATCTGGAAGTGAATTTAAGTGATTTAAGCAGTTTGCTTAAATTGCTCTGAACACTAATCCCACTTTGGTGGGTTTACAATATGCAGTGGTTTGGATCCTCTGGCAGTTCCAGTTCTGAGGAAAAAAAAAAAGAAATCTGATACAGGCAGTGTCATCTTTACTCCTCAATRTAGGCTTGAGGAGAATTAAATTTGTTCAGGAGGCTCTGGTCCATGCTCCTGCTGGAGCACATGGGTCTGTGTTACAGTTTGCTCTTTCCATTCTTAGACGTGAACAGTACAGCTTGTAACGTCTTCCACCTGCACCCTGAAAACAGGATATTCTATTAAAAGCCCATTAGACCGTGTAAAAAATGATGTATGTGAAGTGCTGCCAGTGTGTGATTAGTAGAAATAGACACAGCAGTATTAATTTCAAAGAAAGCTGCTACAATTATCTGACCCAACCAATGTGCCTCAGACTCCTGAGAGAGAGGGTAAACATTCATGCTGGTTTTATTTACGGGATCTAAAAGTTGAGATACATTTCTACCTGGGAACAGACTGTGAAAAAATAAACCTGTCACCTATTATTCACAATTTATATCTTCTATATATTATGTATATGTAATATATATACTTAACATGGTACAATGCAAGAAAACCCCAAAACCTTTCCCCTCTGTCTCCCAGTGAAAACCAGACTTGCTTTCTGTCCAGCTTGCAGGTTCCTGTAGCAAACAGGGAGTTTGCATGTGCAAAGTCATAGCTATTTAAATCCTTTGCCAGATGGGAGGTTCCACCAATTATATTACATGTCATATGTAATATGACATGTTATATGATTTCAAATGATGCAGAAGGGCTCAGGGGTCAAGCCAGGACACTGCAAAAGAGAGGGAACCCTGTCCTTTCAGTGCAAGACACCAAACCACATGAGATGGAAGTGTAGAGATGAAAACAAGAATCAGGGATTTACATCAGCTTCCACAGCCAGCACGTCCATGTAGGGGGAAAGATCTGCAATCACTTGGGCCTGAAAAGCCACAGAGCTGCATTGGAGACCTCACTGATTCCAAAAGAGCAAAAGTTTCTTGAACAGATGGTGTTTAATATATCATTTAAGTGCTCTTCAATGAAATGGCTGGATGGTCACACACAAAGAGTTGYGGTCAGTGGCTCGATGTCCACAAATAATTGATTAAAACAAGGCCAGGCTGGACAGGGCTTGGGGCAGCCTGGCCTGTCCATGGCAGGAGTGTTGGAACTGSATGAYCCCTAAGCTCTCTTCCAACCCAAACCATTCCATGGTCCTCTGAGTAACCAGTTCCTAGGAAGCCAGTAAGAATACAGCTGTGTGAAAGCTGGTTATTATAATAACTGAGTCGGTGCAGCAGCAAGATTAGAAAGATTCATTAAAGTTCATTTCTCCTCTGTTTGCTGAATTCCTCCCAGTCAGATACCGTTTGCCCAGTGCCTCTGGAACGGTTGCTCCAGGGGGAGCAAACATGGGTGGGTGTATGTGGGAGTGCCAGGAGCAAACATCCATGTCCGGCCCTCTAGAGCACAGCTCAGAGGATTACTGGGCTGCAGGCAAACCACTGATGTTGCCATTAACTTCTATCCTCCTTTTGCTTTGTTTGGTGGAATTCTTCCTACCGGTTTTCCTAATTATAATGGTTTAATGGAGACATTCCCATTTGATCCTGAGGCTGCTCCTCTGAGGCAGGAGCAGCAGGGACTCTCTCAGCCCCAGCAATTACAACGCACTCACCAAATCACACCATTTTGGCTGGATGCCTCTGCTTCAAATTCAACTGGCTCGGCCTGTATTTGTGTCCACAGTCATTAGCTTTTATTTCCCAAACAGTTTTTATCTGTTTAACCTTGTGGTAATTGCTCTGGGAGACAACAGCATTTTTTGAGACGTGTTCTATAGCAGCTCAGCACAGYGAGGTGTTCAGTGTTTGTCCTGTTGTTAGAAACCAACTCTCTCAAACAAACGAGATTTATCATGTTGGCCCTAATGGACTCATTGTTCCTTAAATATGTATGAATCACAGGGGATAATGTATTTAATTTCCTCTCATCAGTAACATTTTCCCCTGCCTTTTTTTTTTTTAAAGACTAAAATCCATGGGATTGGATTTGTAAAAATACATGCACCGTGGAATGTATTGTGTCGAGAGGCAGAATTCCTTAAGCTCAAGATGCCCACAAAAAAGGTGAGTCCTGATTTTCTTGTTTTCCTCATGAAGGCATACTTTAAACATATGTTCCTCTCAGAGCACCTTACAAATGCAGACTTCTCTTTCCACGAGCATTTTAAAAACAAATAACTGATGTGCACCAGAAATGAAAGTTACAAACGTACTTGAATGGTGCAGCAGAGGGAAAAAGTGAAAGGAAGAATGGAAATCAAGAATTTCTGGCTGCTACCACTGTCTGTACATGATGAGAGTGATTTCATCCTCAGTATGTTTTAAAAGAAGAGGTTTCAATTGATGGTGAAATTAATTTCTGTGTGCCTTTTGGAYGTTTTATCCTCCCCTGAAGACGGCTAAAACTGAGCACAAGGATAAGGATTTGTCTCGCTGGGTTTAGTGACTATTCATATRCACAGTCAGTCACGTTTGCAGGAGCTGGGGCCACTCCACCACAAAATAAATTACCTTTCAGAATATTTGAAATATCATTAAAGGAATGACAGTGTRTTTTCATCAATTCTAAATCACCCATGATAGATAGATAGATAGCTACCTGCTCAGTGAGCACAGCTCAGAGATGGATTAATATTTAAACACAGACTAAGTGCAGCTCCCAGACTGCACAGGGAAGTCCATAATGGAGCAAGAGACAGTCTCCAAGCCCAGCATCATTTATTACAACACTAAAACCACATTTTTGGTTTGGATTTCATATTAATCCCCATTATTGYCTCACTTACCAGGGATTTTAATCAGAAGCACAATTAGATAAAAARGTCTGTTGCGATCCTGTGGTTCCCTAACCCTTGGTTTGACTTTCCCATCCCTTTCTTTCTGGATSATTTCAAGGATATTAACCACACACCTCGACAGCTTATTGTGATATATTTATCTAATTGCTGGTTTATTCCTTACAGTTCACTCTGACCTATGGATAACCAAAAAGAAGTAAAGTTTTACTGGTTTGGTGTGGTTTTTTTTCTCTTTGCCCCCTCAGATGTATCAGATCAACCAGACCCACGGCCTCCTGAAAAAGATTAATTCTGTGATTCAAAAAATCACGGAGCCCATCCAGCCAAAAGTAGCAGAACACAAACCTCAGACGGTGAAGCGCCTCTCCTACCCCTTCTCCAGAGAGAAGCAGCACTTGTAAGTGAAAACCTTCCCTAAATGTCCATGTCCATGTTCCAGCCTCTCTGACAGCAGCTCAGGCACCAGAGGGTRAAAGGGAACATGAACACCAACACTTTGGTGGGCGTTGCTGCAAAGGATATTTCCATTTTGCAGTGAATTTACTTTTTGGGGGATTTTYTTTTTTGGCTGGCTGTTGAGGAATGAGTCTTTGCAGAGAAATCTCCGTGTGTTTTAGCTGCTGTTGTGGCACATAAAATACATCTGTATAACCATACACTTCACCTGTTAGGCTGCCAAAAGGGGATTTATAATGTGGTTTGTAACAGTCTCTTCTCCACATTAAATAAAATGCTTAGTAAAACTCGTAGCCAGAGATGTGGGTTGATAAATTTCAGAATAATTTCATATATCTGGTGTGGGCAGCTGAYACAGGTGGTGCCGACCAGGCCTTGCCTTTGAAGTGCTGTCAAGTCAAAGGTGGCTTTGCCATTGATCCCAGATCAGCAAGAACAGCTGTAAATGTGGGTGTAGGGAAAAAAAACCCATGAGGTAGAGCCCAGCCAAAGCTTCTCCTGCCCTGGATTGCTGTGCTGCTGCTCTTCCCTGGCCAGCATCCCAGAGGAGTCGCTTTGAAGGCCGTGTTTATGGATGTGCCAGCTGGAACAAACAGCAGTGCTAGGGGAGGATCTCTTCCCTGCACCCACAGGGTTTTTAGGGTTTCATCCAGAGATGCAGAGCACTGATGGGCTTGGGCCAGTCAGTGTGTGTGTGACATCCTGGCCTGCCCTTGGGCTTGCAGGAAATGTATTTGTTTTCTCAGGGTAGGGTGTTCCTGGAGGTTTAGAGAAGGTCCAAAAGATGCTCCTGAGTGTAGACATGGGTGGGCCTCATGCTGTTTGCAGGTGGCTTTTCCAGTGACACCACCTGTGTCCCTGAATGAGGGAGGAAACAGCGGCCTCACAGGGAGAATTAAAGATTATGAGGGGAAATTCAAGGCCAGCAGAGGTCAGGGACTCAAATGAGCACCAACACTCTCCTTTGTGCTGAGAAACCTACAAAGACACAAAACCAGTGAAATGGATAAGCAGCCTCTGAAAATTGTGGGAGTTGGGTTGGACTTGCTTTTTTACAGGGTTTCTACAAGCTGTTCTTTAATGTGAACTCTGAGACATCCCCAAGGGAAATGAAAATACTGAAGGGGTCAACTGACCTTTGTTGTTGGTGGTTTTTTGGGGTTTTTTTTGACCTAATGGGCTTCCTTCTAATCTTTCAACAGGTTTGATTTGTCTGACAAAGATTCCTTCTTCGACAGTAAAACGAGAAGCACTATAGTAAGTACTGCCTATAAATAATTTATGGTGGATATTGCCTCAGACATGGTGTTAACAACTTCAGTACAATGCCTGTTCAAGTTTATGTTTCTTAACCAAATGCCAAGGATCTCCTGTGCCATCAGGTACTGAAATTATAAATAATTCCAGATGTAGTGCTGAGTACTGCTTGATGCTAACAGGYTGCTGCCTTTTGGAAAATAAATTGGATCTTCTTTCTAGTTCGTGGGTAATTTTCTTAGCAGAGATACCACCAGCTGGGAATATTTAGATTTTACCACTCATTCTGCCCACCAGCTGCCTGCACYCATCAGTGGTTTAACTTTTCTTAACTCTACATCGTTCTTTTTGCAAAATGCTGCAAAATATCCCGAGACAGATTCCAACAAAACAGCCGGGTGTTTACAGGGAATATTATTTATAGTTTTTTTGGGGAAATTCTCTGTTAATGGTATTGGAAGYGTTGAGGTTGATGGCTTTTATCTGACTCACAGAACATAAAATAGAGTTGGGGAAAGAAGGTGTAGCCTCATTTCTAGCCACCAAAGGAGGAATTGAAAAGCCAGCTCGTGTGACATCCAAGGCAGCTGGAAGGGGCAGTGGCAAGCAGATTTCAGAGGATAACAGGGACTCTTTGCCACATTCCACTGCTCCTAACTGGTGCCTTGGAATGTGACTGCCAGTCTGCTTTTACCTTATATTTAACATCAGCCTTTTGGGATGCCAAGTGGTTTCCAAAAGAGTTTATATCCCAATCATTGCTGCCTTTCTTTGCTGTGGTGATAAGGGGTGTAAGATACCCAGCTTCCCTTTCCTGCTCTGAAACTCCAGCTTATTCCACAGTGTAGTTCCCTGCCAGCCTGATGAGCAGGGGTTTGATGTGAGCACTGGTTATGGGTGTGTGAGGTGATCTGGACCAGGGGAGGCAGATGCAGAAGCGCAGAAATGGGGAARGAAAAGGCAAATATTGATTTGGTTTATTTGCAAATAGAACTTTTATCTTGAGATTGGGAAGGAGGGAAAAAAAAAAAAGCCTAAGTTTTGTTTGTAGGCTTTCTTTTACATGTCCAGATGTATAGGGGAAAAAAAATCTTTTAAGTACAAGGAACTCAACAAATGAAGAGTTAAAATTCATGATAGGCTGAGCAAGGCAGCAAGACAAAATGGCTGCATGGGACAAGAGGGTGAGCGAGACTGACTGGAAAATGGACTGAAACAGGAGCTCAGAGCAGAGGCTGAGAGGAAAAGGAGGGACAAGGGATTTTTAAAAGACTGAAGGAACACTGGGCACATAAGAATAATGCTGGTGCTGTGCTGCTTTGTGTGAAATCCCTGCAAATCACCCAGTAATGAAGAACATATTGAATGTTTCCCAACATCATTTTATTCTGTGTGCATTGCTGTTTGTATTCTTCTTTCTTAAAGTTCTCCCCTGCCTTTCTCATATGTATTTTTGAACCACAGTGCAAATATTGACCCTTCCGCCTACTGCGAAATGAACAGGMATCTAGTCACTACCCGTGAGTCTTTGATGAATAGAAACTAAGCCAAAGACCTTTTAGTTATTAAAAAAGAAAATAATAAAAAAAAATAAATTATATAACTGGAAGCCTCTGTGACAGCCCTTTAATTCACTGGGGTTACAAGACGACAGACGGATGAGCTGTGGGACTTGCCCCGGATGCCCTCACTTGCTTCCTCCAGTGAATTGGGCAAGAGTCAAGTTAGCACACGGATTAGGGAGCTGGGAAACAGTCCCCAGCTCCCAGGACAGGCCAGGCAGTGGGCAGGAGGTGCCTTTGCTCCAGGTTTCCCTGTGCTGCCAGCTCGCCTTGCTGGAGAGCATCGCCRCACGGCAGCGGCCGAAAGCTGAACCTCGCGGGCGGCCCGCTGAGCTGTGCAAAGGTTACTCGACAATAAATGCAATAAATCCCTAAATAAATACATCTGTTTTGCCACCGAGGTCAGGCAGGCTCAGAGATGTTAAGGTCAGCCTGTGTTAGTCCAGTTTGATAAACGGCTGCGTGCTGTGTACACGCTGTGAGCCCGGAGCCCTGCTCAGCTCCTTGGGATGGAGCCAGCCTGCGCCCTCGGAGGCCAGGCAAGAGCTGCTCCAGGTGGAAGAACACCCCTGAGCTTTGATCGATGGCTAACACGAGCAAAAAATTGCATTTCTGTTATGCCAGGGGGTAGATGTAACCCTGTTTGYCCCCATCAATTCTCCTGGTAGCTGACTATTTAGTTAAGCTTTTCTCTCCTGTACAGAAAGCACGGCACGGAGAGCTCCGAGCGCCGCTCTCCTGAATACCATGACTTTTATTAAAGAATGATGACTTCATCAACGTCTTGGTTTGGCCAATATTTGAGCTGCACACAAAAAGATTGTGCTTTTTCACCGGCGGTGTTCTGAAGTAACCCTTCCTTTTCTTTTGCTTCTGCAGGTTTATGAGATATTGAAAAGAACGACATGTACCAAAGCAAAATATAGCATGGGTAAGGAACTTTATTTAGCTTTAAGATCAATATCTTTTTCAGGTATTGAAAATAATGGCTGTGGAGTTTAGGTTTYCCCCCTGCTCTCTAATTTGATGTGTGTGGATGTAATTGTTTTATTTGGAAATTTGATTCAATTTATGCAGCTGTTTGACATTTTTTCAAATGTGGAATTATAGATTAAACTCTAAATTAAATGGTAAGCGAGCATGTAGCCCCTGCAGATGTGACTTAGGATGGATGGTGACATAAACCAGCAGATGAGATGTGCTCTGTGTTCTACACGCCCTAAAATGGATGAGGGTATGTCCAYAAAATCCAATAACTGCAGTGACAGTCTGTGGCTTGGCCCATTTYGTTTGAGCAGGAACCCCACATTTTACAGTGGGATGGTTTTCCAGTGACTTCAGTGGAATTCTTGGCTGATGACTGAGTGGAACTGAGATGAACCCCCTGGAACAGTCAGGGGCCAAGGCTTGCACTGGAACTGGGCACCTCACCCCTCAGAGCAGGTGCTGCAAGTCAGGGAATGTGAAGTTTGTACTGCCATGRCCAAGAGTTTTAGGATTTCAGCCCTAGGGTTTGTGCTGTAAGAATTAAACTCCTAAAAAAGATGAATTGCAAATCAGGCCACCCCGAAGATTTGTTGGCAGCTGATCCTGCTCAGCTGTTGCATACTTKATTTCATACATGATACACAGATACACACTTGACTGTGAGACCAAAGTTAAGAAAAAGTTAATGGTAAATCCACACAAATAARGTGGAAGGGTGAATCCCCAAACAAAGTCAGAAAAGTGCGTGAACATGGAAGAAAATGTTTGGTAACTGTTGAAATCTGTTATGGCATTTATTTGCCTACAAGCAGTTAAATAAAACAATAGGAACTTGAATTACAGGTAGTTCTGTTCAATATTGACCCGTCAGCTGCTTAGAAAGACATCAAATAATAGCAGAACAATTACGCCACAAATTATTTCCATGCTTTGACTTTTGTGTTGAAGTAACAACATACAATGCACAATTGTTGACTCCTTATATACACTAAAATTTGGTGTCCAGCCAGTATTAACAGAAGTACTGCTCTCTGTAGCATGGGAAATCCAAATTATTCTGTGACTTTTAAGACCCTTTTTGAGTCTGGTGCTGGATCATTTTCACTGGAAATGACATCTTTGGACTCTTGAAAGGGGAAGGTCACACAGCTCGGTTTGAATTCTTGCCTAGGAGTTGATTTTTTTTTTTTTTTCCTTGGGAAAAAATGGGAAACACAGTAGGGGCTAGTTGAATAGGGAAGACACTAATGGATGGTAGTGTGTTTGGATTCCTGGATGGTTCTTCAACCTGAGACTGGCAAGGCCACACCATATTGCTAAATATTGCTAATAAAAATGCCATCAGGCCAGCCCRGCATAACTCAATCAGCTCCTTTTTGTTCCAGTGCTGGAATGCTGGGTTACAACCCAGCAGAGGTGGCAAACAGATTTAAACAAACACAGATAATGCTGCAGCACTGCTGCCCAGCAGGAAAAAAAGCAGCTGCCCAGGGGAACACTGCAGCCTTTGTTATTTATTAGGAAAATTTTGTGCRAGTGTGAATCTGGCTTCATTGTTAAATCCAGATCTGTAGTAGAAGGGACTATGCAGCTCTTCCCACAGCTCTAGAAAAATAATTTATCTGCTCACCAGTTGTTTCTGCCAGGAGTGTGGAAACATTTGCAGACAATTCATAGACCTGTATAATCTTAAATAGGGCTGTGAAAATTAATGATACCGCAAAGATACCGAGCCCTCCTGGAGCTGCTCCTCCAGCAGGTGATTAGTATCTCAAAAATGTTAATGAACTTGAACAATCCTCATTTCAAGAGCAATCAAAAATGACTCTACAGTGAGCTGGTCCCTGGTTCATAGTTGCTGTTCCTTCAAACCCAGTCCCACACTCTTTTCTTAGCCAGGAACTGATGGGCAGCAAGGAGCACGCTGGAGCACCTCATTTTTCTTATCTTTTTTTAAGTCTTTTCAAATCCTCCCCAATGCCAGTGGCCAGATTTATATATATATATAATTTTTTTTTCCAGTTGGCATTAATCAGCGTTGCCCTGCACAGAGACAAGTGCTTGACTTAGCTCTGACTCAGCACCCAAAACTGGTTCATTCCATCCCCAAATGTACGTTCACACAACGCCTCCAGACGTGGTGAACAGAATTGGAAGTAGCTCTATTAAAGCTGGCAGCTGCAGGAGGAAAGAACATTAGGGAATTAACATTAGGGAATTAATGAGCCCTCCAAAGGGCCAGGTCCAGCCACCTTTGGGAACGGTGCAGTGCTCCTCCAAACTTCCAGACCAACTCCTCCCTCTGGCCCGGGTTAAGGAGCCACAGCACCCCTGGGAAAGGCAGGACTCCTCCCAGTCCCCTGTGCCACAGACATTTAATAGATGAAGCGCTAATTGCTTTCAGCCTCATGCATGTCACTAATAAACGGCTGTGTAAACAGGGAAAGGAGAGGGAAGAAAGAAGGAAACTGCCCTTTTAAATAAAAGACGAAAGTGTGGTAAATATGGTAAGTATTACGCCAAGGTCTTCGCAAAGGCTTTCCCTACAATTTCTCTGATCGATCTTGAAACCTGAATTCAAAACTTTGCGTGGGTGCTGCGTGTGGATGTGGGTTCCCCCGTGCCATCAATTCCAGCCATATTCTCCTTGTGATTCAGCCTTCTGCTACACTTTCAAATCTTCAGGCTTGCCCTTAAATCAAACTGACTTTTCAGAAAATGCAATTTATTTTAATGACTAATTTCAAGTCATTGTCTTCTAATTCTCGATTCTCAAATATATATGACTTCCTCTTGCTCTCTGCAGTTTTCCATTTCATAAAATGAGTCATGTATAATAACCTATATGATTAAAAATGAAACTACATGGGAAGGAATGAGATAGCAGCAAAATCATTACCTGATCAAATGGCTGTTATTTTGAGGGAAATCTCCAGGAAGGATGATGAAGTGAGGCTCTCTAACCTTGAAATTATAAATAACTATTATGTCTTTATTTTTCAAGGGATCACCAGCCTGCTCGCCAATGGAGTTTACAGTGCTGCATATCCTCTGCATGACGTAAGTGATCTCGCAATATATTTTACACGTCTGCTGTCTGTCACAAAGAAATCCCTCATGTGGGACATGTTGGTGGCATCATCCCAAACGTGACTGCCTTTCTTCTCACTTGTGTCACGACTGCAGTAACTTCTGCGGGTTGTTTCCATCCCTCCGCTCGCTTTTAAGGAATTCCCCACCTCGATTCTACATCCGAGGATCATAAATCTGAACATAATGTTAGAAGAGTTGTTAGAGCGTTCTAGCAAATGAAATTCTTCTCTTGTTCCCTGACCTTCTGCCCCCAAGATCCCTGGCCCCAGTGCCAGGAAACACATTCATTCCCAGGGCACCAAGTAGCTGGTTCCCTTGGCCACATCTCCCTGTGGAGGTGTCAGGAGCTGTGTGTCCATGCAACCAGGAAAAACCATAAGCAAGGATCTGATGTCACGTATTCCGTGGGGCTGGATGCGACTGCAGACCTTCCTACTGATGAAATCTGCTTCTGAGCAGCTCAGTGAGGTGTCAAGAGAGTGTTCAGCTCTGGTGCTCATCGAGCAGGCCAGTGAGAGCTCAGGAATTCTGGTGGCACTCAAGCCAAGCCAGGGACCCCCATCCTGTCAGAGGTGCACGCAGCTGGGTGCTGGTGTCCTTCTGATTTAGAGGTTCAGGCTGCAAATAGAACTGACACACACACTCTCCTAGCCTGCAGAAAAGCTTGGCAGATGTCAGAGGGACTGGCAGTCATGCTGCTCACTCCTGAGGTGAGTGTGAGTGTCCAAAGGCAGTCGAGTCCAGCACTGGTTTTTCAGCCTAGGATTTGAGGGTGAAATGTGTCTTTTACTGCTCCTCACACTCACGCTGGTTTTACATGGGACTGTGAGAGCTTTATCTTGGAGAACCCAAGAGAAGAGCAGCCTCTTTGTCTGCCTGATGCTTGTTATACATGTCAGGGCTCTCAAACTACATCAGTGCTGTGTAGAAATCAAGAAGGAAGGGTTAAATAAACTTCTCTTCCTGTTCCTGCCTCACATCTTCGGACAGCTGCTGATAGTCTTGTACAGAAGTTATTTATTGTCTTAGTTTACTCAAAAAAAATAGCTCCAAATTAAAACCTCAAATCTAATCAGCCCTGAGTGTTTGGAGAGTCTGGAGAGGGAGCAGCTCTCTCAGCTGGTTTCTTCTCTTTCCAGCGGACTGAGCTGAACCCCAAATACCATGGCAATACCGCATCCTTTCCCTTGACATTTTTAGGCCGCCCTTATCACTTATTCATTCCTTTTCCCCCCCCCATGACAGACACTATTGCTCTCTCCTAATGTGCCCAACGACAGAAGACAAAGTGTGCYGTGACAAATGGGCTCCTAAAATACAGCATTATTTTACAGATTGCTTTTTCTGGTTTTGATGCATTAAGTGAGTGGGAGAYGTGGGTATGCGGGATGCAGAGCAGCTCTTGGCACAACCCGCTGGATGACGCAGATTTTCTCTCTCTTTAAAGGGTGACTATGAAGGTGAAAACGTGGAGCCCAACGACAGAAAAGTAAGTTGATAAGTTGATGCACGGTGGGGGGGGTTTAACATATTCACAAGAATCCCAGCCTGAAGAGTTCACCTGTTGGAATCTGGATGTTTTTGCCAAGATCCCACAGAAAATGCTGCAAAAAGGCACTGAAGGCCAAGAAGTTTAGGAAAAAAAAGTGCTTTACAGCATTTTAAATTTGCCTGAATGTGGAATGAAGGTAGTGTGGATATGTATAAACTACCCAGCTCAGTAATGATACATGTCATGCCACATTGGTAAGAATATTGACATAAAACTCCTCCTGAAGTTCATTTGTCATTTCAGGCCAGCTCTGATGAGAGTATACTCAGTCACATTCTGGTTTCTCTTACTGGGCATAAATCCTGCTTCATTCCATGGCATGAGATCAGAATTGGAGGAGTGAGAGGCAGAGGCAATTGAAAACATAAGCATAAAAGYGATTGGGAAAGATAAATATTGAATATTTATCAGGCATGAGGTCCTCAATGATGTTTTAATGTGTACTCTGCACATTAAACTGCCGTGTGGATGTACACTGAGGCACTGCATCACTTTTTGCTGAAGTTAATGCTTTAAATTGTGGTTTTATTGTCTGTATAGTGAAAGACTGATTTGTTCGCTGTGTTAAAACAAGTAGGAATTATCCTAAGGAAGTACTTTTCCTGAGTAGGAAATAGCACATTATAGTAAGGAGGTATGAGCGAAAAACCGAATTTTCCACCCTTTGTGGAAATGCTGATTTCTTAAATTCAAAGCTCAGTGACTGTATCCTCCCCATCACCCTTCCCCAAAGAAGGGTGGCTTTTGTCTGTGCATCAGACAAAAAGTGAAGTGTAGAGGGGACAACCAGTTCTCTCAGGAGGAGCTACGAAATTTGGGTGTTGTATATGCTGGGCTTTCAGAACTGAAACTTTGCCTTCCCCATTTGTTTCATGATTTATTTTTTTTTTCCCCCCAAAAAAATGCTCTGAACATTCAGGAYGTAGGAAAAGCAGATTTAAAGACCTTCAGGCTTTACATATAAAAATAGGTTCTCAAAATTGACAGTGTGCTGGTCCTTCAGGTGCAAATGGCTCATCAAAAGGCAGTGAATGTTATTTCCCTCCCTCTATTGATTTGTGTTAAAAATACCACACGTCTGTTTTTTCATTATTAAGCAACACATTGCTCAACTAAAAATAGGATGAGAGTCCATGTTTTCCGAAAGTGTCCAGATTATCTCCTTCATTACTAACATCTCAAACCTCACAAATTCACTAATTTCACAAGTTCATTGTGTGTTTAAAAGTGTTTATCTTGGCTTTTGACTTTCAGTTCCATCAAATAATCTTTTGGTGTGTTTTGGCATGTCTCTTCTGGTTTCTTGAAGCTTTCTTTAATCTTATCCAGTACTAGGCCAGGCCTGTGCCTTTTTTTAACAAGAAAATTAAAGATTTGAGGCCTAGAAATGAAGTAAATATTTAGGTCTAGCGTGCTGATCTCCTCTAATCATGTCTTTGAAGCTGTGCTTTGAATATCAGGCTGATAAATGTCAGGATAAATGAGATAATTCATTTGTACTTCAGGCACAAATCTGGTTTCGAGTTGCACAAAACTAAAACATGGCACTCATGCAAAGTCTCCTCAGCTTAGTGTTTTCCTGACCTGCCTGATCAGCTTAGATCACAGAAAAGGAATCTAATTTCCAGCATAAACTTAAGTTTTAAAAGTTTTAAAGATTAAATTTTTTATATATGTATATGTGTGTGTGTATATATATATATATATATATATATATATATATATATA